>JARVGP010000058.1:0-101846 GCA_029876185.1 Mansonella ozzardi | reverse complement strand
ATTGGATAAAATCGCCTATCAGTAAGAGAAGAGTATGACGGAGTTTAAATTTTGCCCGTAATGTCTTATTAGCAAAACATTTGCATGTCATGTTACTGCAGAGGATTACTGATGGATTAAAGAATAAAATTTATTAAATAATTTCGTATTGAACTGGCAGTTAATTGGGCAATTAGTTTATTGTGTTGGGTAGTTTGTTCTTTCCTATTGTAAGGGAATTTTTCGTTCCCAAATTTGCCAAATTTATCACATTAAAAAAATACCTGCGTGAAGAGCAGCCACTATTGAAACACACGGTAAGTATGACACAGTGTTTCTACACGTGTTTAACTGAACCGAGTCCAATCCAGCTTAATCCATATCAATCCAATTTCAAAGTAAAAGAACCGAGACCACTAGCGGTTATAACCGAAGCAATAAAATAAAGTCATTCCCTGATTCATCCCTGATGTTAATCACCACCACAACTAACATCTCGGGAGACAGCAAGTTGCATTCCGGCTTAGC
This sequence comes from Mansonella ozzardi, assembly GCA_029876185.1. Taxonomy (NCBI): domain Eukaryota; kingdom Metazoa; phylum Nematoda; class Chromadorea; order Rhabditida; family Onchocercidae; genus Mansonella; species Mansonella ozzardi. Next base: position 101,339 of record JARVGP010000058.1, on the reverse strand, counting down.
GGTTAATCGCTAAGTGTATCGGAATATTAAATGCAGCGTTGCATCTTGGTTTGCAACAAAGTGTGGGTTGGTGTGTTTATTATTCTTTGTGGTAAGACTGGGTTTTCTATCAGAAGTCTGAGTTTTGCATCCTGGTTCTAGCATTTCGGTTTCCACGCATGAAATTTCTATGATGTGTTATCACTATTTCTGGTCAAGTTTTTTTTGGTTCCGTTACTGTAAAGTATGAGTAATGGGGAAGATTTTAAGAACATTTACCAAGTGCGGCCATTTGGTATGTTTTTTTTTTTTTTCTGACACTTATTTGTGTTAAGATAAAGTATGGTGAATTTTGTATTAAGCATGACCTAATAAATAAATGATTTCGGATTTTCCTTTCTAATACTGCATTCAGAATTGATATAAGAAGAGTGAACAATGGCTATGCAAATGAAGGCTTATTTTTTATACAATTAAATTGTCACAGAGGGCATTTAGTATGGTGTGTGTCTCACTGAACTTTTTATTAATTAATTTATTCGTTCTTCTTCAGATCAACAACTTAAAAGCAAGATTGGGTGGCAACAGCAACATGAACTGCAGAGAGTAGTAGAAGCAGTATCGCTGCTGGTGCAGAATGAGGAAGAGGAAGACGAATTGGTGGAAAGATGGCAAGTACACAGGAGCCGTTCCTCAGCGAGGAAAGTGCCAATGTGAGACCAAGAGCGCAAGCAATGTTCCGGAAACGATGAGAAGTGGTGACAATGTGTGAAATTGTATTGTTTTTTCACGCATTGACACCGCTTCTCGTCGCTTCCAGAAATGATTGAATGGATTTATTACTGAAGAAATAGATGAACCAGATGTTGGCTTCGAAGTTCATAATGATTTTGAAGTGAAGATGGATGGGGTTGCAGACATCATGTGAACTAGTTAATTTTTATTTTCAAATTGCAGTGGTATCGAATCGCTGATTTTCAATCTAATATCTTGTTACTCTAATACATCGTAAGGAAATTACAACACCACTACAGTATTGATAGGTAATGCATTTTTCAGGTGTATTAATGCTTTATACGCTTTAGCAAAAACTTATAATGTAAATAATGTATATACTATTGTTTTTCTTTAATCTTGGCCCACTTTACGCAGATGTTTTTTTCACATTACTTTTTTATATAGTGAATTTTTAATTTGGTTTCGATAATTTGAATTCTAGAACGTCAGTATTAATTTATTGTCGCCTGTAAAATGCGTAAGTAACTTTAGAGGTCAAAATTTTGGTATAAATTGCTCACTTTATTGTACGAATCTGTTAGAATGCTATTGGTATTCCCTATATAGGTTTATATGTAACTGTATCTCGTGATTTCGTCGATCTTAACTTTAAGAATATGTTTCTTCCAAATACGATTTCATTTGTTAATACTTTTTGTTCTTTCAGTTTATTTGCTATTACCTGTTAATATTTTTTTCATTCATTTGTTATTTGTTAATTGAAAATTTCACAGTCGGTTGAATCTTACGAACTCATGTTGTTTCTGCTTGAATATTAAAATACCTGCCAAGAGTGCTTATTATGTAAATGAATGTTAGAAATGTTCTGTAGGAGATATGAAACACCTGCAAGACTTTCAGATTAATTAAATCCATTCATAAGTTTTTTGCGTTTGAAAATTTTCGGTGTGTAAAAAATCGATCATCCATCCATTCATAGCTTTTCCAAGATCAAATGATGACAGCGTCAAAGAACGATAGAACTTCACTACTAATTTGCGAGATCGAATGTTTACCGCCTGGACAAAAACTAGCACTGAACATGCATTGGAAGCAGTTTATTTGGATAACTTTGGTGGGAGGAGCGTGGTCCGGACGCTTGATTCTGTTTAAAAAAACGTTGGTGAGTGAGCTATTTTCAGATTGTCTTTGTTATTAGACGGTTGAATTTCTAAGACATGTCCAATTTTCTAGGGATAGCCACCTTGGCAAGTTGGTTTAAATAGTTTAACTTTTCATTTGGCCGTTAAAGAAAGCTCTAATCTGTTCTTCAATTCAAAAAAAATTATTGCTACGAAATGAAATATTTAAATACCAAAACTAATCGCTCTAATAGCATTATTAAATTGCTTCAATGAAATTAAACTTTTCGCTCTTATCTCTTAATATAAACATATTATTGGGTTACTCGCCTTTGCGGCGATTCTTCACTCATCAAATTACATAATTTTATGGTTGTTTTAAAACATCGTCAGTTTCATGTCAACTAAATCAACTTTCAAGTAAATCAAATTTGTTCGAGGTATTGTTAATTTCAAAAGCAAGCATGCATCAGATAGTTAGTAAACACACATAAACTGCTTCTGAGTACTGATGCTTCGAAAAATAAACAACATGTCGGCGGTTTATCAAAGATGGAATTTGCACAGATAAACTTTTCGAAGGCAGGTTGAGTAAATAAAAACTGAAACCATCAGCATAAGATATTATACAATAAGTACCGGAATTTTTTATGTGATCTGATCCATTGTTAGCTTATCCTTATCTTTTTGTCTAAAGCAGCTCCCTAATTCAAAATATTTCAAAGTAGTTTTTCAACCTAATAGATTTTTACAGTTTTTGAAAACAAATAATTATTGTAAAATTGATATCAATAATCCAATAAGCCCTAATTTCATATCTTCTTTACAAATAAATGAAGAAATAGTATTGCGATTCTAAGCTATCCCGAAATTAGTGCTATGGTAACCACATGGATCTAGCGAAATTTAGCGCACCTTTATAAACATTTTCCGAAAAAAAAGACTCTCAAATATTAATAGGTTAACGCATCTGTAGCTCAGACTATATACTCGATCTAATAATCTGTCAATAATTAAACCGGAAATGATACTACGAGGACAAATATCACGTGACTTTACTATTTAGTAACATCCTAGTAAAAGTTGATCAATCGTTGATACCAACAATGGACAGATTGATATCCACAATAGCCGTAGAAGAAAAAAATAACTACTCTTTTACTCTTTTACGAAAAAAACATATAGCAATGACGATATTCTTCCAACATAATCCATTAACTAATTATTAATGTTACTTATCCAAATTGTCCATTGACGCCTAAAATTTTCAAAGCAACAAAATATTTTTCGTTTGTTCTCTTTTGAAATCCAATGTTGAAAATGAGTTTTATTTCGGATATTTTGACCTAATTAAACAGAAAGATTCGCGAATTATCCCGACTTTCTTTTGGTAGTTAATAATATAACTATACAACGGTTATCGTTGAAGCCTATCCTCAGGAGAAATTTTCGATTGCTTTAAAGTAGCTTTTCTTTACCTTCAAGGCATCACCTTTTTATCACATATCAAATCTACACTCAATATAATATAATAATTTTTGAAATTACACTTTTACTATTGAAAACAGGGAATTATGAGTGAATGTGTATGATGCATGTAAAATGTCTGCGCCTGTATGTGTGCAAAGTAATGATAACTATTATTAGCATACGAATGTTCTATTATTTTAGGATAATAACCCAATAATATATTTACATTAAGAGATAAGAGCGAAGCGTTGATTTCATTGAAACGATTCAGTAATGCTATTAGAGCGATTAGTTTCCTTTTCAGTTTTTTAGTTTTATTAGTTTTTTATTTTTATTTTCAATACTTCATCTCGTAGCAATAATTTTCAATTGTAAAGTAATATTTTTTGGATCATACCTGCAGTGAGATTAGCAGTCCTTAACAATCATAGCTGCAGTGAGGTTATTTCACTGCATAAATTTGGCATTTTAATATTTATATCAAGTCCTGGTTTCTTTCTATTTATATGTTCAGTAAAGGTAACATAAGGCTTTCCTGTTTCAGTGTTTGCCGTATTTTCATGCATATGTCACGTGCCTTTAAATGTGAGATGATTTCATTATCAAGGGACTAATTAAGCTTCATTCTTCATTTTCAACAGCTTGCATAAACTTATCTGGCAAGCACAGTGTATATTATGTGCTTTACGGTTTGGATCTGCACCTATTGGCTTGCGTATATCCAGAAATTCTGGATGCAATGCAGGAAGACAAACTGCTAAACTGCCTCTGCGTAATCATTCTTGCTGATTACAAGCTTAAAGCGATTCTGTACTACGATAAATGTATACTGTCCGATATTTTATCGCCACCTTTTGCGTTTTCTGTGATTGACCGTACACTTCACAATAACTGATGATCTCGCCCAGTGCAGCGAGCCAGACATTTCCATTGCGTGAATCAACTATTCCACTTATGCTGTCTTTAGTTTCGTTAAGAAAGCAAGAAATAGATAATCACAGCTAATCAGTATTAATAACTAATCCATAGCTAATTAATAGCTGGTTAATAGCTGGTCCTGTGTTTATTCTGCTGTTACCAAATACAGCAATTGGCGGCACAAACTATCGGTTACTCATGTAATCATAAAAGTTCTGCATGTAACGCGTCGTCTTGATAACTCTCATTTTCTGTTTAAATCTCTGACAGAACCGCTTTTCCCAAATCGGCCAACTTACCATCCTTTCCATGATTAATAGTGATGTTAAAATTGTTGAATTTCATACATCCATGGAGACAGACTTGCTTCTTCACCATATTATTTATTTAAATTTATCTTTGTTTCGTTCAAACTATGCCAACTATAGCTCTATAATGTCTCTTAATTACTAGCTATCTGATGATAAAGCAAATGAATATTCAGGACGATTCCACAAAATCGACCATCTATTTTCACTGATTTATTTATGTAAATAATTTTGCAATTCCATTTAAGTGTTCCACATATTTACATGAACTTCTAATTTGTGGAGAAGTTACTCAAAGCGAATTTCTCCAAACTTTCTTGAATAAAAGAAAGAAAAAAGCAGTCGAAATGAAACATATCAATAACATATTTCGAATTAGCACCGAACCGAGTCTGCAAATGAAGGCTGATGATAATTAATCCTCCGATAATTAATTAGTTTGTTTCTAGAGCTTCGCGAAAAGCGAGAAAACGTTTTTCCACATATTTCGAATTTTTTGTGAATATTCCGTTGGGTATTTGAGGAATGGATGAGATCGCACTGAGCAATAGTGATCAGCTTGCAGGACCAAAAATAACTCCAAACAGTTCGAGGTTATGAGATCGAATTCAGTAACACTTTCCTTTCCTTATTTCAAAATAAGAAAGAATTAGCATGGAACCACGCTTGCAAATGGATGGCTAACTTTAGATGGATTAGCAGGAAAACTTAACAATTTATCTGTCATCAGCAAGAAACTGTACTTTGTTTAAAATATTTTATCTTGGACAACTATTCAATCTTTTACAGTCTCCCGCAACCATTATGTATAGGCAGACAGTGCCAGACATGAGTGCTAAAACGATGTATTCATTCATTAAGGATTTGTTTTTCTTCCTTTTTCTAGAAATTATCAGGATGTAATCAAATCTTCTTTTCTGCTAAAACCAAGTATCATATTCAGTTTATGCTTTATGCTTCTAATAACAATCACTTGACACAAGAGTAATATCATATCCACACTCTCAAGCAACAGTAAAAACCACTTAGCAGTGTTGTTATGACACTTTATGGGTCAAGTACCATGCTACGAGTATATATCCATAATCTATGAAGACATTTGGATAATACCTATATAAGTCGTAAAGACACTTTGAATCTTTAGATCTTTATTCCAAAACACTCAAAAAACGTCCATATGTTTACAATGCAAAACAGTAGCATAGTGTATGCTGACGTTCTTTGAATGAAGAGAGAATAACCACTGTGTATATAAAACAAACAAACAAACAAGTAAACGAATAAATAAAGGAACGAAGATAGTGCGCTAAAAGATGGAAGTGTCACACAACAGATTTCAACTCTTTTCTAAAGCAAGCATTTACCAAGTATAAAAATGTTGGAAGTAATTACAAGTTTTAAAGAGCAGGAGTATAGTATTTCCATGAAAGTGCTGAAAATTTTAATTGCGAGGGACAATTATCTGATTACATTCGGTTCGAGGAAACACAGTCTTTTGATCATAGAAATCTACTGCATTGTAGATTAAAAATCTCTATCACGGAAAACTTGCCGAAACTTTGCAAAAACCGAAAAGCAACGCTTGAAGCAAAAAGTGAAAATTAATTTAATTACCGGGCAGAGTTTTCAAACTTGGGGTTATCCCCCAAAGCACTATTATATATTATCGTGAATGAGAACTCATTTCGAACGCAATGAGCAACACACCTGGCACATCATGCAAATGAACAAAATCATCCATCCCTTGAGCAAAAGCATAGAATCAACAATGAGTAACAGTAAAAACATTGATCCATCACCGATACAATTTCAGGTATACAATTTCAAGTTCCCTCAAACTGCAGAGGTAAATAATTTCAACTTTTATCCTTTTCTATCCAGTCTTCACGCCCGTATCAAAATTTTTCTAGAAAATGCATATCGAAGTATTTCCCAAAAAAATATTATTTTTAACTGGAAAGACCGAATCACATCGAATTCAAAAAGGAATGCTTATTTTATGATACAAAAAAAATTTTACTTGCTCTAGTTTGTGGGCAGTGAAAACTGTGTGTGCATCCTATATACGTCCCTCTTTATCAAATGAGGTAACCAACGACATATCCAGGATTTTTATTGAAAGATAAAGGAAAAGAGAAACAAAACTGTTAATTAAACAAAAAATTTCAACTCGAATTAAGCTTAGAAGTCGAGTCTCGCATTGTCTTCATCTCTTGCCTTCCATCATTAAAATTATAAATAGACTAAAGTGATAAACATCAACGGTTGATTACATGTCCGCAAGAAAAAATCATCATCAAATATTGTAAAAGAGACGAAATTCGACCTGAACTAAATCCTGGATATGCTATTATTGCATTGAAATATTGAAACAATTAGTACCGAAGGTGAGCATTTGAACCTTAATCTAAAATATAATTAAAAACAAGCAGATACAACAAAACAAACACGATGTAAAAGTCAGTATTCAATAGAAAATAATGGAAATATTATATAAATAACTACTCCATATCAGCAGAGATTTTTCGATATTTATTATACAACTCAAATTTCAAAGGAAAAGGACAGTATTAATATCTTTACTTCAAATTAAAAATAAAGGTTTGAATCGTTTTTTATTATTTTTAAATATGCTTATTCAGTCAATGTCATGTCTGAAAGCATCGTTTTTTCCTACCTTAGAATGAGCTGTAAATGTTCTTTTTTCTTCCCTCATATCCAATGAGAAAAATGATCTTGAGATATAATGATTTCATTTAGTGCTACCTGAAATAATAGGCTAATTTAATAGAGACTAGAGTGAGAACTTCTTTAGCTCAAAATAACCATACGAGTATCTAAGATCATAAATGCTTGCTGAAATATAATATGTTTGAAAGATAGTTAATTACAACGTTTATGAAGGCCTCTCAGACAAGACATTGCTCATACTTAGACGTCAATAGTCTATTCATCGTTATAACCCATTTTTCTTACACAAAAAAACACAAATACCAGGGCTTTCATCATGTTATCAACCCGCTCAAAGGAAAATTTAACAAAAAAGAAATGAATACTAAAAAAAAATCTCCAAATCACATCTTATTCAAAAGCATCGCATAAATATAAAAGTTTTATTTTAGTTTAAGAACCTAAATACTGTTGTTAATATCACAGGAATGGCTTTAATTCTCTTTCCTCTTTCTTTCCCAAACATTTTCCCAAACATTGAAGGGTTAAACGACTTATACATGGTGAACAGCATTTCTTCTTAAAGCAATCTTGATTGACGTACTTACAAAACAAAAAAGATAAGAAAAATAATTGGAGATACATATATAATACAAGTACATGTTTGTTGCTCATTTAAATTATTTACCAACAAAGAGAAAGGAAACTAAAGAGTCATGATAAAATGATAAACTCTAAGTTTATCAGCGAACAAGAAAAAGATAGAAAAAACCTGAGATCGGCTTGTTTCTTCAATCCTCCAACATAAGAGGTAATCTGGCAACGAAAAAAATGTATAACGTTAATCATGAACTTCTAAAAGTATCATTCGTAGAGCTCGAAGTACCACGCTGACTTGTCACAATCATTTTCTTATATCCACTCGGTCGAACAACGTAAGAGTTCGTCTAAAAATGCACTTGCTACTAAAATTCTAGTGACAAAGAATCTAACTAATACTTAAAATCTAACGCTAAATGAACAATCACGGATAGAAGAGAAATAGATAGCCCCGAATGTACGTTAATAAAACAAAGGAATAATGAAGCAAAAAAGCAAGCAGAACGACATACTGGTGAATTCGTCCCACCGGGAACATAATATGTACCCTTCTGCGCTGGACGATTTAGTACTGGAGTTGACTGTTGCAAACGCCCACCACTAATAATGTTGACATTTGATTGTTGGGCAGAATTCCGAATAGGAACGGGTGAGCTCTGTGGACGGACCACATAAAGTGATGAATTGGACAAAGAAGTTACAGCTTGCTTTGTGCCTATCATCAAACGCTGCTGCTGCTGAAAACGCTTTTACAATTGCTAACAAAAGAATGAATATAAAATTCAGCTGCCACCAACTTCGCTCTTCCCTTTCCCTAACTCTTCCAATACAAAAAAGTTTAACGAATAAAAGTATATACTAACAGCAGATATTGCCGGCCTTCGGTCAGTTCCAGATCTGTGAAGGACAGTAGAATGTATATTGTTGTTACTTGCTGATGCACCGACAGATACTATTGATGCATGTTCACTTGTTACAGCTCTATAAAAAAATATCTACCATGATTTCTGCATTAATCTATAATAAACTGTAAAATGATTTTCAAAATTTCAACATTTCAATGATGTAACTTCAGACTATTTTAATAGTAAACATCACTAACACTTAAGATTCAAAATTCAAGGAAAAGATTATAAACTGCATATGGTAAATGCATTGCATACTTGTGTACAGCTTCACCAAATCCTCCGAACATATTCTGGTAGTCCGCATCTTCTTTCAGTCCAGTTGGTTTTTGAGTCTTTACGAAATGCACTAACACCTTCTTTAAGATACATACTTTTTGATTGGAAGAAGAAATTCATAAGGCAAATAAAAATTCAAGTCTTTATCAATTGAAATTTTATTAAAACCGTAATAGTTACGCAAACTTACGACAACGAAATTTTGAAGTTTTTCTGCAGATAATTTATCAACCGTGTTCGACTTATCCGACATTACTCTTCGAAGGTCATTGTGTAGCTGAGCTGCTCGAGGTACTACTACAGAATGTACAGTCTGCAACAAATTTAATACATGCATACAAAATATGAATTTCAGCCTACCTATTATGCGAATCTTGAAATGTTCAGTGGATTTCTTGATAACCGCCTTCCTTATTAAAACAAAAACTCAGGCTAATAAAATACAACAGAAATAATTATCTAAGCTAAATACTGTATAACGACTGTCATTCTTGAAAAATACTGCTCGCTTCAATACTTTATATATCCATACTTATAATGGAAATTTTGTAACAAAAAAACGTACATCAACACCGAGCTCGTTCAGAGCGTACAGTGACCCATACAATGCCGCAAGTGTACAATTCTCGTCACGCCAAACTTGGGCTAGCACTTGAGTCACACGCGACCGTAAATGGCTGATGTTGTATGACCTAAAAATTTTTTAGTACGACAACCATTTGCATAAAATAGTTATACAATAACATCTATGGGACTCAGTTTTGATTTATTATAAAAAGATTATAAAAAGCTAACGCATATCTCAGTAGCCAGAGGATTAATGCTACGTTTTTCTCTACATGTATAAAAGCCCCACCTGCACATATTGGCTAACAAACGACTGGAAAACTCCCGTAATGCCCAATGATTGTCTGTTTCTGGACGAGCACACAATTGCCGGCTCAGTATGCACGACAGTATAGAAGGCAGCAACTCATGCAACTGCAAACTTCAGGACAGTAATTCAAATAACTAATAAATACAAACAAATTACTCTTGACAGAAGAAAATCCGTCGAAAAGTTTTTTTGCCAGCCACCAGTGGTCATCTCTCATACAGTTCGTTCGATCATTCTCGTTTGAAATCACAAACTGATTCAAAAATATCAGTAACTAACACAACGTTCCAATGACAATGCTGGATTATTTGCCAGACTCTGGATCATCCTCATTAAATAAATCAGAATAGCCAGATTGTGCTGCACAATATTGCATCGAACCTTAATTTTAAAACAATCAAGGTTTTACCTTTTAAAAAAAATTTTTGAGCACATAACCATGAAAAGCCATATTAGTAACAACACGATCTTCAGATATCAAAAAATACTGAAGAAATTGCAGAATGAAAAAACGAATAAGCAACCAACCCCTTCAACAATTGCTACCGAAAACCTAGGTAGCAACTGTTGCAAACCCGCATCTGTTTGGAGGCTGTACAATGCTTCCTGCAAATTAAGAGTCAAAAATCACTAATTATAAAAGTGAAATTACAGATTCTAAATATTGTATCTGAACATTATTATTGCATGAACTATGCCCTGATCTCAAAATTCTATACCTCATTCAACATTAAAATGAAGATTTATATTCCACAAATGTGATATAGAGCATGGATTCATTATCATTAGGCATTTCTTATCCAATCTTTATCATAATATCAAATGAATAAAGTACAGAAAAATAAATAACCGTACCGTCCTTCTTGCATCATCACTTCCCATAATAGCCTCGGTGATTTCTTTAAAAAATACCTGTTGCTCCTGAAGAATATTAACAGATGCAAATGAGAAATGTATTTATTGATAAGAAATTCGATCAGAGCAAAATGAACTATATAAATTGGCATAGTGTTTGGTTTATACAAATGATAGAAATGCACAAACTCTATTAAAGTACTAACAAAATAGTTTTTTCCTAACGAAATAAACAGAGAAATATAGTTAAAAATATATCCAGTAGTAAAAAGTTCAGCCAATTTAATTTTCTCTGCTGTCTTTCTGAGATTACACAGAAAACTTTTAAAAACCATGAAATGTGTTAAAAAATATACCAGAATGTTATATTTGTACAAATGTTTTTTACACGCTAGGTAACACTCATATTAGGTGAAAGAAAGAAAATATGAATAGGAAAAGTTTGACCAATAACTGAATAAAATATCAATCCATAATCCATAAATAAAGTAAAAACGGACCACAGACAATGCATGTGTAGAAGTCGTTTTTATTTGTACTTGCTCAGTTTGTCGCAGACCCCTATGTGCCTTTGATAATAACGACAGACCCGTATCAAATGCTGCTTTTTCCGCAGCAACTATTACTGGTGCTTCTTTCTGTATCACAGGAGCTGGGTTCTCCGGCACAGCTGGTTGTACACCATCAATCACCAACCAGTGAGCTGAAATGAAGAATTATACTTGGATCCTGTAAAGATAACATGACAAATCCGTTACACAAAGCTCACTGATAACTATCGCTCGAACGTTCAAATAATTTCAACATTTGAAAGGGAAAAACAAAACATAAGAGAAACGCCTCCACAACTGACATACAATGTTAAAAATTTTCTTGCAGTCATCGTCTTTCTGCAACTCATTAAAAAACAACATACGAAACACTTGAAATTATCGACAAACAGCTTTATTTTTGAAAAAAAAATCTGTTCGAAACTTACATTTGATACTAGTTTCAAGAGGCAATTTTACTGCAGGAGCATTAACTATTGGTGTAATTTCGACATCGCGATCATCCGTCACAAATAAATCACGTCCCATTGATCCAGCAAAACGAAAAGGTAATCTTTCTTTCACGGTGAAACCGAATAAAGGCTAAAATAATATATACGATTTTACATCACTGTATTTTTAATATCAAAAGTTGTACAACTTTTCAAATTCTGAAGCTAAAACCAATATTAATACCGGATAGCCACTTATCGTAAGCGCTGAATCAATGTCCTCAGCTGTGACGTGCTTACGACGACCGTGTACAGCAAATTTCTTTGCTTGTTCAGTTACCATCTAAAAATGAAAATTAACTAAAGATGTCTGTAGTTGTAAAAAAAAGAGACAAAGGTACACTGAAAATAAAATTGGAGCTGGTCCAGACTTGAAGTAAAATCCGAAGTTATCGAACGAATGTTTTTAAGATGGCATGCTGTTACCTTCACCGCATATGTCGTTTGAACCGCTATTTGAGATGCGCAAATATCGGGAAGCCCTGCTATGCCAACTGACTCTGCCACTACCTAGAATTTACATTTAAACATCATACTCAAATTTACAGAGAGAATAAATCACCACGCAATCTAAGTTTTCAGAAAAAAAAAAGAACGAAGGACTGTATTGAATGACTACAAAAAAATAACAAAACTCTGAATCGTGAAAAATTGTGAAAAAAATGTACGATGCTAAAAAACTAAAAAAAAATTACCTTAACATACGAAGTGCCATATTCCGCATCCACATTTGCTGCGCTAGAATTGCTGATGTGTGTATTTGTCGTACCTATTAAGAACGCTAATTAATGTAAATAAATTAAATAAAATCTTTGCGAAAATTTAAAGTCATGAAATTCAATTCTTCACAGAATCAAATATTATTGTTGAACCAATATATTTATAAGGATTTCCATTTCCACCAAATAAAGGCACAAATTTGTTAGCAAAAGAATTTTTTTTACGACAGTTGAGATTTATAAATTATTAAGCCTGTTATATGGGAGACACCATTAAACTATTTGTTATTAAACTGTCAACATACTTCCTGTTAACCGAATTCAACTTTGAATTTCGCGATTAAAATTGGCATTTCAAACTATGGCGACCAACAGCTTAACCAGCTGTGTACTAATAAAATGTTTGTTTATGGCGAAAAAACTGGTACAACAAATAACTGAACAGGTTGAGTGAACTCAGTAAACTTACTAACTTCATCAGTTGTTAACAAACGATTAATTAATTGACGAAAAATTGCAACAGTACTCAAAAGAGATAGTAAGTATCAACCGGATTACCCAATACAAACAATAAACACCAACCGGATGTGCTAGCAACATTCTGATGATCACCATTAATCAAACGTTGCACATTATTTGGCATTACACCGTTTCCACAGTTGCAGTGCTGAACAGCGGGATCCAAAAAATTAATTGCGCTTATCACGATACTTCACGAACTACTAGAATGTTAAAATTCAATCCCCAAATTCCGAATAAAGCAAATTTTCACATTCAAAGAACCTGGAAATAAATAAGCTGCAAAAAGACTATGTAAGTACTAGAGAGAATGAACTCGATATACCGCACAGCCAGAGATCAACATTTTACAAAAAAAACTCACCTACAAAGGAGCCAGATCGCCGGCACTTTCCTTATACGTTAATAACAATACATATGTATATTATTTTACATAAAGTACATATATCAAACGTAAACAATATCCGTATGTTCATAGAAAACTAACATCATCATTATTACTAAAAATTCTCGGAAGATTAATTTCATTAAAAAACGTTTTCACTTTGGAATGAAAAGTATACGCATGGCGGTTGACACACCATCACTTCATCAAATAATCACAATTACGACAAAAATAATTTACCTATATGATAATCAAATTGGACAGCAAAAGTTAGAATAAAAGCATGCAAGAAAACAGTCTTAAAAAAAATTCATTTCAAAATCATATCAGTAGTCTTTAAGTAAAAGACAATATATCTGGATTATTTTGCTTAAACAAAATAAATTAAAAATGTAAAATGAATATCTTCCATCCTCTTTTTCTCAAACAAAAATGAGTAATCAAGCGAGACTCTTATAGCGTCTCGCTGCCAAACTTACCTACATTTATTTTCAAATTTCTCCGGACCAAAAACAGAAACAGTTTCGATTAATTAAAGCGTTTCGGTGGACTGAAACTAGGGAAAAGAAAAATCGATAATACAATAGCTGAGAGTAGCTGCGCAATAACAATATTACATCAATACACTGAAAAATACAAATATCCCAACATGAACAACATAAATTCCTCCCAACTGAAGCCAAAAAATCATAAAAACTTTGCAAACAAGAGAAATTTGTTGAATTCTAACGAAAAAATCCAGATGTTAACTTGTTCAAATAGTAGTTCTCTTTCAATCTTTCAAATATAAAGGATTCAAGTCTACCGCAGTCATTTTTCTCAAGAAGCAAAAATAACAAAACTGTAAGCAAAGAATAACAGCGAAAAAGCCATGGTCATTGTCTCTGGTCACCCTTCCTTTCTCAACACGCTGCTAATAATATGTGTTAATTCTTTCTCCAGAAGTGACAGAACAATAACACCTTCTTCATCAATAAATGCGCCTATAGATTTCAAGACCTGAAATGTTGCATAACACTTTTTCAGTAAAAATTATCAGAAGTAACAATTTAAATTTCCTAACGACATATCTCTTTAACCATCCCCATAAATCAATAGATGAATATTTTATGCAACATCGAAATAACGAATTTAATCATATTTTGGAGGATATTGTGATTTAGAAAGCAATAATTTTATATTTTTTTGAGTAAATTTATGAAGTGTCGGCAATTTGTTCTTATTTGCACCTAAACTAAAGCAATATTATTAGAGAATAAAATCACATTAATATGAAGTGTATCACATATTTGCAATTTTGAAAATAATGCATACTTTGATGTATCCCGTACGAGATTCTTGTATATACTCAGCCTCCAGGATATACTTATCATCATACCTGAAAAAATCGCAAAATGAACGATAATGCCACTAAAAACTTTTTTAAACGCAAAAATTTTACTGTTTGAAATTTAAGTTTATCTGAAAAAAGAGAACCAACTTTTTGATTGTTGATGACCATTTCCAATATCTTTTCGGTGTCCGTCCACTTGGATCTATTTCCACGCCTTGATAGAAGGTACCTTTTTCAATATACCATTGATAGAGTTGTAAAACACCCATTAATATGAAATATATAATAGCACATGTTGCAAGTACCTAAAATTTCTATAAAATAACTTACTTTCTATCATGAAGACAGTACAAACTTCAGAAAAAAAAGACTGGTCAACAACTTAATGCTATTTGTTACCAATAAACCGATATAAAAAACTATGTGTAAATTTAAATATAAATAACATTAAATTTGAAGAAATCACCGGTTTCGATTTTGGAAATGGTTCATAATAATCGTAAATGAGGGCAGCAGCAGCGAAACCAACAGCAATGGTAGAGATAATTAATCGCCCATCTGCTAATGTATGTCTCTCAGTCCAAGTGTCATATTTCTCATTGAAAATCTAAATTTTTTTTTTGAAGATCACAAAAAGAAAAATTATTTCCACAATGAACATGACTTATTCAGTGTCCAACATCAACCTTGGAATCATTCTGGAAAATTATCAAGTGATCAATCTTTCCGTTACCTTACATCCGCTAAAATTAAACTAATTTTGACCTTCCTAACTGCATCGTCAATTGTGTTTCTTACGCTTGGCCCATCCCACTTATTGACTCGCAGTTGATCACTAGATTTATCCATCACTGTCTTCGAAGTCCCACTGCTCTGTGAATTCTGAAAAAAAGTTTAGTAAACACCATATATAGACCATTGGGATACCACAATAGTAGATGCTCCAGCTGTCAATTTAGATTTGTGATTTATCGCTCAGTAACTTATTATTTTGTTTCAAACTGCTTTTCGTGTTCATTAGGCGTAAAAAAAAAGAAAAAAAAAATCATAGGCTATACAACGGACTTAATTAATAAATATATGCATAACAGACTTAATCAACAAAAAATAAACAAAGACTTAAATGTAATTGAAAACAGTTACTTTCCTTCATATTTTGACGGATTTACGTATAAATAAATCTAAAAAGTCTAACAAAAAATAAAACAGCTTACTTTGGATGGCATGACTGTAGCCTCCTTCGTTACAACTATTATCTGAAAAGTACCATTTAACTTTTAAATTTGCTATTACCTGTAACACATCATACATAATAACTGATATATTCACTAACTGTAATTTCTAATTTATTTAAAGCTTAATTCATTTCACATCAATCCAGTTTCTTCTGAAATGGGACTGAAAATTTCTACAACAATACACTGTAAATTCAAGCACTGAACATCAGAGACAAAAAAACTGAACTGATGAATACTCGGAAACATGATAAAAAATTCCCAGATAAGCATAAATCTACCATCTCCTACGAACAAAATTTCATCATTTCAAGATCTTTGAAATCTTCTGAACAAAAACAAGTGAATTATTGGTTTATTGCAAAATAACAGTTTCATTTGCATATTCTGTGCAAGGAAAAACAGTGGACAAGGACAAAGATCTACAGTATTATATTAAACACCAATCACCGAATATCCTTCTCTCTCTAGGCCTTATCTCAATTTACACACAAATTCTTCTTATCTTATTCCTCTCATCAAAATAAGTGTCCATGCGTCACATTTCTCAACAGCATAAAAAAAATTGACAACCGGAATTTCTAACTGATATGTTAAAAATAATTTCCGAAATATCTGCAACTGTTTAACCATAACTTGTAGCGAAGAATCGGTCAATGCAGAGGTGAAGTATTACCCGAGTGCACTTAATTAGTCAACTTCGATATCACTATTGTAGAATCACTAATTGAACTAATTGCTCTAATTATCACAAAGAACTCAGTTACTTCGACAAGAATGTAAAGTCATAAGAAGCCATAAATAACATGAGACAACTGAACATTTCATTGTCACATAACCCTGAAATTAATTAATTTTAGGTTTATGGCTTTTCGTTTCATTGACTGAATGACGAGAAATCCCAAATGATCTATCCACCCCCAACACTGACATTTCCGGGATACACGAAATCCCAAATGATCTATCTACCCCCGACACACTGGCATTTTCGGGACACACGAAATCCCAAAAGATCTATCTACCCCTCAACACACTGGCATTTCCGGGACACACGAAATCCCAAATGATCTATCTACCCCGACATACTGGCATTTCCGGTACACACCCTGTATGTATNACACACTGGCATTTTCGGGACACACGAAATCCCAAAAGATCTATCTACCCCTCAACACACTGGCATTTCCGGGACACACGAAATCCCAAATGATCTATCTACCCCGACATACTGGCATTTCCGGTACACACCCTGTATGTATGACGAAAGAAGACAGCAATAAGACACGTCACCGTAGTGCTAAGTCAGAGTATCAGACAGAAGGGGATTTCTTTTTTCAGCGTTCTTTCTAATTAGATATTAAAGACAAAAAAAGGAGTGTATAACAATAAGAGAACAGAGAAAATCACAGATTCTCATTCATGTTGGAATATTTCCAGTTTTGGTTTTATAACGGAAACCTGTTTTTCGATCAATATCTTTTAGTGGTTGTCGTTTGCTTGTTTAGGCTAGTTTATTACGTTTGTTGCTTTTGCGGGTGTGTGGATGTGTGTGTGCATGTGTGTGTATGTATGTGTATGTGTATGTGTATGTGTATTTGTATATGTATTTGTATGTGTATTTGTATGTGTATTTGTATGTGCATGTGTATGTATATGTGTATATATATGTGTATGTGTATGTATATGTGCATGCATATGTATGTGTTTGTATGTGTTTGTGTATGTATATGTGTTTGTGTATGTGTATATGTGTCTGTATGTGTATGTGTATGTGTGTATATATATACATATATATGTGTATGTGTATATGTGTATGCATATGCGTGTGCGTAGTCCGTCGTGTCCCTATTACGTGGTTTGCACTTATATGGAAAGTGTCATTCCATCTTTCCATATGTCCTCATTACGTGGTTTGCGCTTATGTGCAAAGTGTCATTTTATCGTTCCATATATCATCTAGCTGTCTTTGCATGTCCATGAGTTTTTTCCCTCGACGGCTGGGATTGCTTAGTTGGAGTATTGTGCTTCATATGTTATCTTGCTTGCAACTACCAACAAGACTTTTTGTCGTATTCTCGTAGTTTTACTTTACATGCATAGAATCTCCTTAGATATCCAGAAGGCGAAAATTTAGCAGATTAGAACCATCCAGTACTTTGTCATATTGAGGTGACACGGATATTTTTCACATCTTTGTATTTTAGAAATAATGAGGGATCCAGTCGCTTTAATGGGAAAGTCACTAGTCACATTCGTTTTGGTGGAAATGTTTTTCATGTGCTCTAGTGGTTGCAAACGTTAAAGCTTCGTCAGTGTGTTTCAGGTGCTGTAGTGCAACAAGCAAACGTTAAAGCTTCATCAGTGATTGCCAGTTACCAGTTACTAATTTTCCGTATCTCGTGTCTGTGGTGAACAATGAATGGTAGCACTATTGATAATAAACTTAATATGTCGCTTGGTTAGTTTTGAAATTTATTGTTAAGGCCATCGTGAATTTCTTTCGATTTTACTGATTTTGGAACTTCTCGAAATTGCCAACTTTCTGTCAAGTTCACCCTCTCTTTCACTGAATTGATTTGTCCAACTTTGCTGAGTTAGTTCAGTACACCTTGTATCCGTATTCATCAAAAATTCCGAAAATGAAATAATTGTTCTCTTTTTTAGTTGGATTTCTCCATTGGATTTGCAGTCTTAATTTTTATCTTACAGATGATATAATCAAAAAAGAGCGCAAAGTGAAACAGCGACAACAGGGCGGTGGTATACAAGGGGTAGCAAGGAAACGTATGGTTTCAGCACGCATTAACAGGGTAATTGTTGATCTCAGCGTATCTTTTTTTCCAAATACAGGTGTGAATTACTAATCATCATTAGATCGGATCATTTCAATATGAAAAGTTGAACGGAGGTTTTGTTATAATCAGCCTTTGTCTCTGCGTCATATGATTTACAAAATTGAAATGATGCTCTTCTAGGGCAAGCGACCAATCGCTGTGCGCTCAGTTACACGTAGAAATCGCCAGCAAAATGTCGGAAATAGTGGTCTCTCTACTGCAACTGCAATGAAGGTTGTCAACAGACTTGTCAAGGTATTGGTTTTATTCCGTATTACTCTATAATTTGCTTGTTCAAGGTGTTTCTATCTATTGCTTTTTCTATTAGTTATAAATTCCTGGAACTGTCAAGTCCTAATTTATTGTCATAGTTTAGAAAGCGATTCGGCGACGGGCCAATCAGTCACTTATAAATCGTGCGGTGACACTGCGTCGTCGCGCTTTTCGACGGAATTCTGCTGTGAGACCAGCCGTATGTTCAGCTGCAATTCCTCTTTTTGTATGGGCTGCAAATGAGTTGGAAAACGCTTTTCACACAGGGCCCATAAGCGTTATAATATGCTGTTAAAACGTGGAACCCAGTGATTTAAACATGACTATCACCGAATTTAACGGTTCGACAAAGCAGCACGAAAAGTGCACTGCCAATAAAGATGACTTCGAGGACTGTTGTTGCAGAACTAGAAACAGGAATTGTTATGGCGTGGTGTTACATCAAATCCATGCTTCTCATTGTGATGCAGTTTTATTGGCGATTGCTTAGCTTCTTACATCACATAACTTTAACCGCAGGAGGAGGTGGTTTGCCGTCAGAACGCAGGCATTGAACAGCCCTATTATTATCATTATTACCATGAAAGAATGGTCTTTGATGAGTTCTTAACTTGATGTTTTGAAAATTCTATGGATTATGGTGATCGTCGCCATTTACTGTATTATACACACCAGAGGACAATTTTAGAAAAAAAAAATTTTTACCGACCGAACCGAACGGTATGACGAACTTCCGGGAAGTTTTTTGTTCGTTGTTGATGAGTTTTGAACGAAATGAAAGCTTTAGTACTTTAGTGCTGAAAGCTTCAGCGTTTTTTTTCGTCATTTCATTGTGCGATTATGTCGTATTTGTGTGAGGAATAGAAAACTCTTGTTTTCAAGATTCAGGAACCGAGTTTTCGTGGAATGTGTGGTAATTTTATAGGGACGAGATAGTTTGAATCGAGGAGTTCAGTTAGGACAACTTACATTTTTAGGGAAGAGGATTACGTGTACGCGGGCAAGCAGCAGTTGTGGGATCTCGTCTCGTGGGCCGTTTGTCAGGTATTAATGAGCGGTCTCGAGTGATTCGTGGGAGTTTCGGAAGGGACACACGCAGACAGCCAGTAATCTTCACTTCACCTCAGGTAATTTTCAGATTTCAAATGCTATAGATAGTGTTTAAATAAATTGTATTTCAGTTACATTCATTTTTTATCAGTTACTTCGGCGTTTCAGATGGTACGCGGTCGAGGATTATCACACATGGGCCAGCTTGCTAGTGACAGTGAAGCATTTGTGGTTGGGCAGCATGAAATGTAAGTATGTAATTCGTTCAGTCGAATTGTCTGTCATTTTTCAAAAATATGTTTGCTGTGTGCTTTCAGTGGCTTAACAAATATTTTATTAATTCACATTAGGATAATAAGAAAGAGGGTACACTAAAAAGAGATCGATTAGTGGAAATGAGGTGAACTTGTCAATACAAAACGAGGATGACAACAACTCGATCAAGTAATGTGATATTGATTGCAGTGCTCGTCCAGTACTACAACAGAAAGTACTACATCGTGAAGTAATGGCTCCACAACTACGTCGTGAAGTTATCATGCAGCGTCGTGCACGTCCAGTAATAGTTGAACAGCGTCCCGTAGTTATTCGTCGTGGAGGGATACGTAAACGTGCTATTTTGAATGAACCAAACGTGGTCGTTGTAAGAAATGCGGTACATTTGTTGAATTATT
Source organism: Mansonella ozzardi (assembly GCA_029876185.1). Taxonomy (NCBI): domain Eukaryota; kingdom Metazoa; phylum Nematoda; class Chromadorea; order Rhabditida; family Onchocercidae; genus Mansonella; species Mansonella ozzardi. Next base: position 80,555 of record JARVGP010000058.1, on the reverse strand, counting down.
TGCAGAAGAAATTGTTTCCAACTTCTGTTTAATAGTGTTATTCCGAAAATTGCTGTTTTTATCATAGCGTAGTATTTTAGCCGCGACAAATTCAGTTCCGTACGTCACCTGAATTTGGACGTGTTCGACGTGTTGTTGGAGTGCGCCCGCGTAATCGTATAATTCGTAAGACGCAATATGTCGTCAACCCAAATGCAGCGCAGATGCGTAAAGCATTGGAAATTGGTTTGCGAAAAGTAAATTCTTGCAAGTCATATTGATTATTTAAGCTGTAAACGAGTATGAAATTTGTGAAGCTGGCACTTACGTCAGTGACTGTTTGCATTCCATTCATAAATCTTCATAGAACCATGGGTGATAGAATGCTTTCCATATCGTTATCCTACCAAGAATAAAATAATAGTGTCTAAACTTTTTTCTGTATTTCTTAAAATTTCAGTCCGAACCACAACGTTTCGAACCAAGCAGTACATTTCTACAGCGTATACCAGCAACGAATCGTCGAGGGCGTGGTTTTCAGGGTGTACTTTACAATTGATACAATTTTTTCTATACTGTTGTATATGCTGCAGGCCATGGGCCTGTTTTTTTTTTTTTTTTGCATTTCTGATTGCTTCATTTTCTAGTTGGTAATGAATTTTAAATCTAGCGGTTGAAGAATCACTATATAAATGTAGCTGATGAAGGATCCTTCCTCATGTTTGGGAAAAAGGATTAGTAAGCATCTGCTTTTGTCATTTTGGTTCGAAGACTGTGCGAACAATTTTCTAAGTGTGTCGCCGCTATTTTTGTCACTCGTTATTTTGATTCTATCTTGTTGTGACATCTGCAATTGATTTCTATACATATTAAAATTGACTTGTATTTTGTAGCAAAAATCATCATTAGTGCATTCAGTGATAGTTGTTTCAGTGTAAGGGTCATCACTGTTTAATTAGTAAAGTGGAATAGCAGTGGGAAAAATGGCCGGTTCTCCTAAATCTGAACCTATGGCACTGAAACGAAAGGAAAAGCGCAAATGTCCTCTGCTAAGCATGGGTCCAGATGCCCGTATTTCTTGATATAAATAATTTGGTATTAATTTCCAAATCCTAATCAAATTCATATTATCCGAACGATATTCTTTAGCACACGTAGAAAATGATAGAGTAACAAAGGATGGAGAGATATCATTTGCAGGCGACTACTAAATAAGTGCAAGAGATGCTGATAGTTTAATTGAACGGCGAGTTGAATTATTGAACATTATTAAATGATTTTATTGATTTGTTGACCATTACTGTATTAATAAAATTGTTTGAAGTATTATTGAATTAACGGCGAATTTTGCTCGCTTTTGTTGGAGACCGTTAATGTTCATGAAGTGGGACGATCGTTATCTTGCATAATACATAGTAGGAATGACATCAGGTTTGTGAATGGTATTTGTTACAGTAGTCATTGAGTAGTTGCAAAGATCAGTGTAAAAGAAAAAGTAATGAAATAGTTCGTAAAATAGAAATGTTAGGCTTAATTTGGAAGTTGAGATGGATGGAGTTAGCTAAATGGCAGTTTAAAGCTCAGTGAGTTAAAGTTCTAACAGTGTTACTTACGTACAGGAAGACAGAGCGAGTGCAGTCATCAAATGTGACTTGAAAGCTCGTCATCTGTGATGTCAAGCGTCATTAAAGATTAGTTAGTATTATTTTCTGGTCAACTAACAACTCCAGAAAGCAGTTATGCAATCTGCGAATTGTTGTAGTAACCTCCGAATTGTCGTAGTGACTCAAAAAGATTTCCAATTTTTGTACTGAATGTATCGCCCGTAGAAACGCTAACAAACGTGACGAAGGAGCGTATGCTCCAAGTACATACGTCACGAACGATCACGGTGCGCTTCAAGTACTTTTTGTGTACATTTTTTTTGCACTGCTGTAAATTGGAGATGAGGCCAAGCTTTTTCGAATAACTTGATATTCATAAAGCTTACAATTGCTCTCCCATACACGCAACAAACCGTGCGGGCTATATCGATGTACTCAGGAGTGAATATTCAGGCCACATCATGTATTCAGGAGTGAACAGTTTTTCAGCGATAATATTCAAGAGAAGAGTTCAGCTCAGTAGTACGGTTGGCAAGTCACTGTGTTGTATCTAATATCTTATTTGAATTTTAAAAATAACAACTGCTTGCAGACTTGACAATCTTTTTATATGACTCAACATTATCCATACAAAATAATACCATGCATACGCTTCGTGTTACGAACCCTATCAAATCATTAGTGAAATCAGCAGCAGATGAGGAAGATGAGACTGTACAAACCATGAAACCTTTACATTTGTTACATTTAAAAGATAAATAAAACAACATTAAGCAAAAAAAAAAAAAACGCCTGAAATCATCATTAGATGAATGTATCCAAAAACAAAATAGAAATTTACATAATCAACAAAATTAAAACATAAATAAAAAACTGAAAATCTTTTTAAATAGAAATTTGAAAATTTTATAAATTACTGTGTAAACACCGTAAAATAACAAAGGAAAGGACGTGTAGAAGAAGTCTTTGCGTTGCATTTACTATGCAACATTTGATAGAAAAGTCATATGATCTATTTATTATATGAATTTGACTAACTTTTTAACTAGTATATTTATCAATTTACAAAGACTTTAATCAGTTATTTTTTGTCTGTCTACCAAATTAATGCATTCATTTTTCAATATCTGCTTAACAGACTATTGCTAGCAACAAATTTACAATAAATTACAAAATCGTAAAAATTAAAAAATCCTTCAAATTTTACTCCAAGCATTTATCTAATTTTGAAAGAAAAGATATATCTCTCATCAAGGCTAATAATTACCGCTGAAATCTAGGAAAGACGAAAAGCCGCAAATGGCGTGAAAAGTACTCAGTTGTGAAAACTGGTAGATAACCATACGATTTGAAATTGGAGAAAAACTGGCAGTTAAAATTGACTTTTGACAATTTGAACAGTTGAAAAAAGCAAAACTTTTAAACATAATGTATAAATTCATTATCAATTAGATGTTGTAGTTTAAACGGCTTCTACTTCCTCATCCATAACGTCACACGTTTCCGGAAGTAAAATTTCCGGGTCCACAATCTGAACAGATTACAGTTAGTTCTAGCAAGGATTTATTAAGTCCATAAAACATATTTCATCTCCGCCATACTTCAATTTCTAAACCACAATAAGTAAGGCTTAACAAACTCCCTTCTAAAAATTCCTCAAAATCAGCAAAATTTCCAGTGATCAAATTGCAATTAAGTTGACCGGGCTGAAATCCATGTTTTAATTAATGATTTCATAAGCTTTTGCCCCTTAAACCTCAATTTACTTCAGCATTCATTTATTACCCGATTTATGTGGATCTAATTCCTCCACAGGTTTTTGTATGCGTAGATCCAAAAAAAAAATCTCCAAGAAATATGTAATTAAAGTGAAGCCTGCCATCAACACTAGTTAGTACTGTGAGCCTTATTTATTAAATTTAAATCACACAAAGAAAGTTCACCTCGAGATCACCATGTTCAATGAGTAAATGAACCCGCTTATGATAACTTTCATGTTGCTCCATTGCCTTGCGATCTGCGAATGTTCTCAAGCAAACCTAAATCAAACATAGTACACTTGAACATGTTTCATTCTCTTAACCCATCATAAACTTCCATTTTAAAAAACGTGTTTCATTCTCCTAACTTTCTTCATAAACTTCCACTTTATAAAATAATACCCACAATCACTGACAATAAAATAGTACCATAAACATTTTTTAGAATCCTAAGAAAACTTAATTAATTAAAAGTTATGATAAATAATCTGGAATGGAAAAAAGCTTACTTCGCAAAATAATGGTCGCTCCGTCCTTGCCATTGGATGTTCAATATCAATATGTTCAACGCATTCCAACCTTGACATGAATACCACTTTACAAATGGGACAATCAAAACGTTCGAATGACAAAGCACGGGCTTGCTCGAATATTTCGTCAAGATTGAATGAATTCTCTTCAGCTGATTTTAATAATTCTGATAGTCTTCGCATCTATAAATAAAAATATTAACTGAAGAATTCACTTGGTCGTCGTTATGTGCTCCTAAACTATACCAGACATAACTAGTTCGTAAGAAAGATAGTCTAGATGACCATAAAAACAGTCTGATACCTCAAAGATGAACAATTTTCAGGAAAATATGCTTCTGAGATATATTTCCGCAATGATGTTAATCAACTCTAATTTTAATGTAAAAATCCAATTCGAGATGCTACAAACTTTTTTGGTCTTTTTTTTTGTTATCATTACCTGGTGAAAGTTAACCTCACTAATTTTCTATTAAAACAAAAACTGGACAAGAAATTTTTAGACAACCTTTTCAACTATGGGAGCGCTGGGTAATAATTCCCCACGTCGGATTTTTTCAATCCACGGCCGTGCATCAGGACCTAAACCAAGTTTTCGTTTCCTTGGACGACTTGGAGGCGTGAAAAAGGGCTCACCGGCGCTACGCACTATTATAGCATCATCCGGAATATCTGCTGGAGGCCTCCGGTTGCTATAAAGAAGATAGCAATTAGAAGTCGCTAAAAAATGAATAAGGAGAGAAAGGAAAAGTAACGATATATATATATATATATATGTACGTATGTATATGTACATACATACACTACTGAAATCGAGGATTAGTATAATTATTTTCTCTTAAAAAATTTGTTTTCTCAACATTTCATGTCTGTTATCCGTACAAAAAGGACAGGATAAAAAACTTGAAAATCCATTTAGCTGAATTTCTATTATATATTTATTGTTGCATCATTTTTGATAAGCTGAAATAGTCCATCTTTTCCATAATAATTAGCAAATTAGTGATCTTACATCGATGAACGTAATGTGGGAAGAGATATAAACATTCTTGAGCACAAACAAGTTACTTCAGGGCAACAGAAATTGATAAACAGTTCTATTACCTAAATAAGTAAGACATGCCTTACTCTCCTAGCAAATGAGAGTTTGTGGAAATTGTGAGACAAGTTTCGACTCGTAATTTCAATGTTCATTTAAATGAATTATAAGAAATGACTGCTTACCTTGCAAACGGCTTCCATGCCTCTTCAAGTTCCTCCTTTGTTGAAACATGTGTTTTTAAATGTTTTTTCAAATTGCCTTTAAGCCTGCACGTTTTACCACAATATGGACATGCATGAGGAGTAAATCCACTATGTACCGAACGATGCTCAAATAAATTCGATTTAAACCGAAATGCTTTTCCACAGATATCACAGCCAAACGGTTTTTGATCAGTATGAATTACAGCATGTTGTTGCAAGCCTAAAAGCATTGCATTTCAGCCTTCTCAGTTGCTCTATAAAATCGCACAAATTTTGAAGAACTGGAATACTGCACTTTTAATGATCAGCAAATGCGCGTAATTCTCTGACTGCAACTTTCGAAAGCACCCAGCTATAACTTCGAATCTACAATCTATGTGGTTTGAAGATATCGCGGATGACTATCTCAAGAACTATCCCTTCTTTCATTCTTACACACAACTTCACCCAATGTTCACAATTTTCGTTTCGATTTCTATCATAGTTAAATGAATGATAAACTTTTATTACTTACACTACAATGAATGCTAAATCACTGTTTGTTCATCAATGTTAATTTAATAAAGGATAAATATGAAAGAAAGTGAAACAATGATCAACTTTCTTCCATACTTTTACTAAAATTGTTTACTAGTTGCTCCAAAATTTTCACTTCATAAATAATAGAAGGAAGTTTTAAAATTACTGATGAAGTCAGAAATGACACTTATCATCTCCCTGATTGATTTCACACACATGAAAAATTGTCATAAAAAATGCGTGACGAAAATGCTTACCTTTGAATGAAACAAAAATTTTGTTGCATATATTACACTGATGTACAGCCCGTGGTTGGCTATGATGTGGAGTGTCATCATCAGCACCAAACTTAAAAAAAGTTACAAAATTAAAAAGTTACGTCAACAATTTTATATCTAAACAAATTTGCAAATCAAAGTTTTCGAATTAGCAGTCTAACAAAAGGCTCTAATTTTTCATCGTTCGGAAAAATTTCAAACGGAGACTTGTGGGCTGAATGCGTGTGGCGCGGGAACTCAAACGCACGTTATTTTTCGTCGTTCGACTAAGTGAATAATTCAAATATTTACTTCATGTTCAGTAGCATATGTAGAATCATGAATGTCATCATCCATTCGTCGTAAATCATCATGTTCTGAATCCATCTGCTGATGATAAACAACACTATCCGGTGTTATATGTCCTCCGGCAATATCACTGTGATGTAATGCCATGGTATGAATAGTAGTACATCAGATAGTTCTTCCAGATTACAGCAGCTAACCTTTCTCTTTTCAAATGGATCCAATAAATTATTCTAATATATTAATAATTCGCACTTTTACCTGTCCTAAAAATCAAACTTGATTAATCCACGAGAATACACAAAAGACATTTGTACAGTGTAATCGCGAAGACACGATGTTTATGGCTACTATGGCTACTTCATGGCTACTGCGACTTTTTACATGTTGTATTTCCTTTCTAAAAAACTGCTTTATAATTTTTTAACAGTCTACAAATTCGGTTTTTCAAGTGCAAATTGTAAGGTGTCAAAGAATGAGATGTCAAAGAAAAGAAGATGAGAATAAGCCATAACATCTACAGCTACATTTATTTGATTGTTGAGATAGAAAAGTATCTGCCATGTCAACATGTATGCGACGCAAATTAGCCAAGGTTAAGCACATTTTCTTTGTAAGGCTACAGGGAAAGATCGATGTTTCTCGCTATAATCACTATAATTATCAACTTAAACTTGCCAATCTCTCAACAGCAACGGAATCAAACAACCTCAATAAAAACAATGACTTCTTTAAATCTTTCCGTTCGAAGCAAGCAAATCCAGATACTCAAAAGTATTCGTTCGAGAAAAAAAATGTTAATCCTAGTGCTTGCTCTCTTAAGCTCTACTTATCCCTTCACCTACCGAATTTCAAGGGACATCAAACAATAAGCATGATTTATCTGAATTGGCTGGCTTTTGTTACAAATGTCGGCGATGCCAATTCAAAATTACTGTACTAAGGTAGTAGATGTGAAACAATGGTAGGATCAGAGTGTGAAATTCATTCTTGTCCGAAAATTTTGAAATTTAAACAACATTTCCAAACACTGTAATTACTTTCATTACAATTATTGAATATAAAACATCAATATATCTGATCAAAAGTTGAAACATTAAATAGGAAACCAAATCGGCAAAAAATTTTAATCTTCCACAAATCATTTAAATCAGCTAAACTTGCAATGCATGCTGAAAAAACTATTACCATCTTTTTATTTTCCATCGTAACAAAAGCAAAAAGTCCCCAATAAGACAAGAGGCTAGAACTGTGAGTATTGGCCTTCAAAAAGCTGCAAAAAGCAATTTATTAATCTGTCTTCATCGGTAGGTCAAAAGGTCAAAAGAAAATTTAAAAAATCACAGGAAATAGGAAACGAAAGATAAATAAAAAATTATGAAGAAAACAATTTTAGTCCATAAAGAGCAGAAATTTTTTACCGCAGCAGAAAAAAACCAGAGAAGTATTTGCACATGAAGAGATGTCCAATAAAAAGTGCAAGAAACTTTTCAAGTTTGCAAACACCAAATTAATAAACGAAATCGAAATTAATAAATTAAAACCAAATTAAAAAATGAAATCGTCCATATGCAACAGGCTGTTAAAAATAGTGAATGAAAAAAAGAATTACCGACCATGGTGAGAATCGAACTAAGCATTTCAGTTGCATAAACTGTAATTACATTCAGTGAACAATTTCATGTAGTTTAAACGATGAGTCTTATTTTATATTCAATTACATTACGGTATATGTTTCAAGCAAGAGATCAGAGAGGATCATTTGCATGATGAATACGGTATACCTTGCAAAATCCTTAAAACGATGCGATATTCAATCCAGCCTTTGATCATATAGAATGACTTGGAATAGAATACTTCCAGTACAGTATTAGGTCTGCCAAATAAAAACTTATCTATGCAATAAAAGCTTATCTACTCAATCTATTCATTTGCTTATTAAACAAATTAACGATGATATCTCTGTAGAGTAACTATAAATGTCACATCAGGAATAGAGATATACTGAAACAAATGCATAGTATCATCGACTTCTGCTAAAATTTTGCTAAAGTTTATTATTACTTAGATTTCCGTTAATTTTAATCAATCATTAAAAGACTCGCCAATTGATTAGAAGAAAGTCAACCGAAAAGAAATATCACGCAAAAAGAAAACGCATTTCTAGCTTCTTAAGTGAATGTCACTTAGTTTTAGATGCGTGAATGCGTCAATAACTGATTTAGACTTAGGGCGTGTAAAGATGCGTGAATGCGTCAATAACTGATTTAGACTTAGAGCGTGTAAAGATGCGCAGTACAAATACGTTTGTTAAATAAATGCTTAATTTAACATTTGTTATGTAGTTTCTAGAGCAAATTACATAAATCCTTAAAACTGTTTTCAATATAATAATTAGGCACTGTAAATGTAGAGAGAAAGTGCCTGAGAAAGGAACTCTCAGGAGTGACATATATTTGAAGGACAGATCAAATTCCCGCGATTACCACAACCCGCCAATAACACCACCGAAATTCCCTTCCCTTCCACAATAACATAACAGATAATGTCAAGCTCAGGAAATGTTACACAACTGTTTGACACATACACACATATCGTATATATATATGTATATATTATGTTATGCACATATAAAGGACATCATGCATGCACGAGCATGTTGTGCTGTATATCCACATGTGTGCGTGCACGCACACATGCACATGCACACATACACCGACGTGCATTATCATATATTCATTTACATATGCATGCAAGCATTAATACGCGAAACATTCATAGACGCATACATACACACGTGCACACACACACGTACACACACACGTGCACACAGACACACGTACGCTCACCCCGATGTGGTATGAAATATATCTGGTATGAAATACATACCAATGTATGTTGGTATGTATTTGACTAAGCGCAAAGATATATGGTGGTGCTATACTGTATCGACCGGAACATACACCGACATACATACATGTACAGGGTAGACAGACTCAACAACACTACGATAGGGAAGGTGAAGGTCTATGGACACGGTAGAGAAAAAGAACGGGAGAAACGGTGCTCGTGCCATCTGGCCGTCATACACAGTTATATCTCACTACTACCTTTCTTCTCTGCTTTTCTGCAACACACTCTCTAGTCGTGGTCGCCATCTCGTCGCAATATACAGTTCTATCTCACTATTACGTTCATTCTCTGCTTCTCTGCAACACACTCTGTAGTGTGTGCCACTCCATAACAAAATATGCATCAATGTCTGTAGTCTCATGTAATCACATAGTCTTTTATTTTTTCTGCTTTTATTTGTCGTTAAATGTCCAATGGCTTACATTGGCATCTCTGATATGTTATAGGAAGGTAAGGCGGTAATACGAATATTGGCTAGGTGCCAATTCCCGAGTTGCTATTTTCTTGTTTGCATTTGTTTTGTTTCGTCCAAATTGGCGTCAGAAACTTCGTTGGTTGTCTTTTCCAGTTTGTTTAACCTTAATTATTACTTGATTAGTTATATCTGACTTACTCAGAAAGTTCAATGAACTTTAACCTTAAGTACTTAACTGACTTACTAGAATGTATTGAACTTTAAGCTCAATTACTTAACTGACTTACTAGAATGTATTGAACTTTAACCTCAATTACTTAACTGACTTACTAGAATGTATTGAACTTTAACCTCAATTACTTAACTGACTTACTAGAATGTATTGAACTTTAAGCTCAATTACTTAACTGACTTACTAGAATGTATTGAACTTTTACCTTAATTATTTAGCTAACTTACTTAGAATATATTGAACTTCCTGAGAGGGGAGTGTATGCCACTCTGTTACAAAAAAAAAACAATTAATTTACGTCTATCCCCATCACATAGTTTGATTTTAAAATGCAAATTCACTGTTAGCATTTCCGTTATGCCGATTTTAGGTATTCTGTCGAATTGGAAACATTCAGCACAAAACTGGAATCGATGAATGGTGTTTCAGGTGGATTGGTTGGAGACACGTGTTGCCGTCCAGAGCGTCATATTTTATCCATTTTTGATCTTGCAAAATGGTGCCACTCAAAGGTGGATTCATTTATTTGCCTATTTCGGACTATTTCTCACTTCTTTATTCATCAAAAATAGAGCTTCGATAGAATTTTGTTCTTACTTCTCATGATTCTATAATAATTTTCCACTAAGTTCTAATTTTTGAATATATATCCTCAAAAGTTGTGTATTTCTTACATAATAAGTCTGAACCTTAATATTAATGGTAACTATGATCAAAACAAATGTCAAGAAATCTCTCGTTAGAGATGATGATGTAGCGAGATAATGTGCTCTTGTAGTTTCGTAACTAATCGCCGAGCAGAGACTAATAATCATTGAGCAGCAATATCAATTATAATGTATTACAGTTCGAAACTTAATTATAATTGAAGTTTTCAATGGATAATGTTATGATCATTGTTATTATGCTGCAAATTACCGCATTGAATTTCGAACTCGACGTGTTTTTGATGAGATCACGTTTCGCATTTTTTATATTGAAAATGTAGTAAATTAACGATCCCCGTTTGATAAAAGGCTTCTCATGCTTTTTGGACATCATATTTCAGTGTACTGTGATTTTATGTTGTTTTTACAACAGCGGAAAATTCAAAGTTTCAGGCTTATGGAGAATATTTGGCTATGATAAAGGAAATGAATGATTCAGTGAAAGGTATTGCATCAACGGACGACATCCCTATCAGTCCGAAAGTTATGGATGCAATTGATACTTTGGATGAACTTCAAGTAACTTATAGTACTTTATTTTTGCAAACGAATTTCTAATTCTTTTTGAAGAGTCTTATCTTGTAAATTAATATAAGAGAAGGCATGTTGTGTTTTCACAATGTAAATCATTAATAGTGCTCACGTTCAAGTTTCGCTGACCACTTTCGTAACTCAGATTCGTTTACCACTTTAATAATATGGATTACATGCCTTGCTATTTTTGCTTAGTAGTAATTTGACATAATCTTTCAGAAGATGCTATAAAATATATAAAATATTGTTCAGAAATCTTGACTGCTGCTATTAATTGTTAAATAGCAAAGATTTTAAGAAATGGACACTGGAATATCCTCCAGAAGATATGGGAACACAGCGTTTTGGTAATGCTGCATTTCGTAAGTGGCATCAGCGTCTGATAGAGGTTTTATATTTTCAGGAATTTGTGAATTTAAGTAGCGTTTAAGCAAAAGATTGATTTTTCATTGCAATATTTGCCGATTTTTCATGTAAAATGTAAGCCAGTTCTTTGATTCTATTTGATTTCTTTTAGGAAGCTGATGATATAATTTATGGCCTTCTGAGTGCAGAAAAAAAGGGATTCGTGGTGGAATTACTTCCGTATTTTTTGGATTCATTCGGCAATCCTACGCGAATTGATTACGGATCAGGTCTCATATTTTGATTTTTTATGAAATAATGTCAGAAATGGACGTAGCTTCTTCTTGATTTGTGTTTATTCCACATTGTATTTAAGAAGCGTTTAGGACATGAAGCCTGCTTTTTAATATTTATTCTTTGCCTCCGCAAAGTGGGCGTATTCCTGCCGTCAGACAATCGCTCACTTGTCCTTCGACTTTTTTTGAAGTAAGTTTATCGACAGTTCTATAAGTAAAGTATAGAAACTAATTGTGCATGATCTATCTCATCGTTTATTTTGTTTTTTTATGGTCGATTTTTGGAATGTATGTACTGCTTTTCTACAGTTTTCTTCAACTTCAATGGATTTTCGGTATTTTATGCTACAAGATCATTACTCCGCATGAAATTTCACATTTTTTGAAGTAACTTCATCTATGATTGGTTTGCAACCTGCTTATTCTTTTTTAGATATATACAGTTGGTGCGGTATCTTCAAATGATTTATAGAATGGAGCCAGCTGGAAGTCGAGGCGTACATGCGTTAGACGACTATCAGTTCATACCTTTTTTGTGGGGCAGTTCTCAGCTTATCGGTAAGCAGTTACATCAAAAAATATGTGGAAAAAGATCGTCAACAAATCAAGTTTTATTTTTGCTGCACATTCTTTCACAGTTTGCTCTATTTTTTATTGCAGGAAATAAACGATTGATTCCAGAGTCTTACTTGAAGCCTGACATTGTTGAAACACATGCTTCAAGAAATTTATTTTTTGATGCTATCCAGCATATCAATAAAGTAAGATTAATTACATCAAAAATAAATAGGAGTGCTAACGATCGTTTCAGAGCAATGATATAATTTGAGATATTAAGTGTCTTTTATATTTCAGAATTTTTCTTTGAACTGCAAAGTTTTACAGTAATCCTTTACTCACATCAGAGAGCTCGAAAAACATTGTAAAGATGAAAGTTATAGACATATGATAATCTTTTTTTTGTTTTGAACAAATTATATTAAATTCCGAATGCCGTTTCCAATTTTTAGACAAAAATTGGTCCTTTTCATGAACATTCAAATCAGTTGTGGAATATTAGCGCTGTACAAACCTGGGAAAAAATCAATTCTGGCTTGTTCAAAATGTATGAAGCTGAGGTGATCTTTGTTAATCAGTGTAATAGCTTTCTCGCATTTTTCCGCATCAATTTTTTGGACAGCAAAATGTGCTTTTTGAGCAAACTTATCTTAAGGATATGTGGTGTACCAAGCTGGAAAAATACAAAGAGATAGCGAAGACTGGACGGATAGAATAAGGCAGTCCTTCGTTATTTAACGGTTATGAGCTAATTTTTCAAAATTCACTTCAACTGTTTAACTTCTTTAAGTGATTTCGCTGTTTAATTTTCAGGTCCTCAAGAAGTTTCCAGTGGTACAACATTTTCAGTTTGGATCTTTGTTTTCAATAGAACCCACGAAAGAAAAAGATGATCCAAATTTGATTGGGGCGGATAATAATACTATATCGCCCCCAACTTCTGAATGTTAGCGAATGTCCAGTATTTAACAAACTGAAAGTTGTTCTAACATATCAAAATGATGATTTTATTCCACATTTTTGCAAACATCAGCAATATTGTCTAAATTTGCTGGCTTATAGGATAAGAAATGTCCACATTGATGATTTTATTTTGAAAATGATACAATTTTATGGCATTTACCCGTTTCCTAGTTACTTTAGACTTATCGTCGTTTTCAGTAATTTTATGCTTCAACTTTTATTTTGTAACCACCAAAGAGTTTTACTGTAATTGCGTATTTTGTGTTTTCAGTGTACGATAAAGTTAACGTCTATTAATTTTTGGCTAACACAATTAAAATTTGCTTTTTGTTATTTGTCATTATATGTGTGTACTTTTGCTTGTCTAGTAATATTTATTGATTTGAGGCTTTTTTCGCTCGTAATCTTTGGATTGATCCATTGACTATAAAGATAAAGCTGGCATAAAGTTTACGCTGTTATGGAATTGAACTTATGTAAAAAGTGTTAGCAATGCCACGATCAAAGCGTTTCGCTTAATCTATTTACTAATTAGACATTTGGCTCCCTAATGTACATCTCAAAAATAGTTCAAACAGATTGAAAATAACGTATAGAGCTTGCGATTAAAGCTAAAGAATTATTGCAATAACAAGTTGACGGCTCAGAATTCCATATATCACACAAAAATAAATGACCATTATTTTCCATATGCACTGCAAAAAAATGAAATGATGACAATACTGCGTAAGTGCTTATATTTTACGAATGTTCGTCACATAACGCTGCTGTTGTTTCTGTTTCCAGGGATAATTTTTACATTTCTTACCAAAAGTGTCATTTCTATAAGGAAATCAAATTTTGGAAAGACAAAAGACATTCCAAGCTACTCTAATGACTGTAAATTGTAGGCATTCCAGGCTACTCTAATAATTGTAGACTGTAGACATTCTAGGCCACTCTGATGGTCATTTTTTCGTCCTTTCTGTGTATAGCTTTTTCAATAGAAGGACAGTAGCTTTCTCGGAGACATCTTTTAAGTGCAATGATACTAGGAAGCGTAAAAAATGCAAAATGTTTTCTTCCCGTGACAGATTTGTCGCATTGTCCATTGTTGCAGTCAATGCTAACTTTCTGTATTTTCAAGTGAAAAGAAAGACGCGAAAAGTTAGCGTTGACCAACATTCAAGATGGACATTGTTATAAATGATGCAAAGCTAGTGTTGCACATTTAAAGTTTCTTGTTTACTTTTTTGAAATAAACAAATAAAAAAAGATTTCGAAAAAAAAAAATGGTTATTGACGACATGGACTATGTAAAGATTGACTGCATTAATTGTATTGATGCTAAAATCAAGAAATGTGGAGTTTAGGCTTCAGTTGAGTGGCGATACATATAAATAGGTGTAAATCTAGAATCTTGGTGTTATTAAGATATCCTGAAAAATCTAGAAAAAATGCTTTGAAATATTCGAGACTTAAATTTCTTTGGCTGTGCATATATTCCTATTTGTGTCTATTAGATGGGCAAGAATAATAAATACTGGCTATAGGAAATAATTCTTGCCCGTATTAAGATTAGATTTTGTCTTTATAATAGTTTTCACTGCCATTAAGCATGTGCCTTAATTGTCTTAACGATGAATAACCAGTAGTGATCAATTTGATTCTGATTCTGTGGTCAAAAGGACTGTACCAATTCAAGATATCATTTAGTTTTAAAAACTGGCCATTCAGTTTACGAGAAGCAAATCGGTGTCTTATATTTTGCCATTTTTAACTGTATCATGACACGGGACGGAAGTGTCACCCATATTTATTTTTACTATTTTCCTTTTGTTTTGTGCTCCTCCATCAATGCTTTGCAGTATTTATGCAAAGATGTTGATATTTCGGCAAAGGAAAAAACGATTTTTAAAATGTTGTAATTTGACATCTCCAAGCAGTATTATTCTCAAAAGCTGCGAAAGTCGGTTGACTCATTTCATTTTCCTTTACTTTCAAAATTCTAATTTAGTTACTTCGACCGTTTAAGGGAATGGCCGGCGATTAACTAATAAGGTTATATATGTATTCAGAGGATATATCCCGAAAGCCATGAGGAACATGATTACATGTACCGTTAGAAAATTATAGAGATGGCCCAAACTATTTATAGCTTAATGAAAGATGATTTAAGTAGGAAATACTTTTTAAGATTTCCAGAATCAAGCAGTCTTTGACTGACTTGATAGTATGAGTAATTTTATTGCATGAAAAAGTATTGCATGTCTTTGATAGAATTTACTTTATACTATTCAAGATTTCGAAGTTCCAGGCTTTTCAGTTCGTAGTTGTGTGTATGTTTCTTAGATGATTAATAAGAGCATGGCGAAAGTTCAAGTTGTACTGCATGAAGAATCCGTTCATGCCGGCGATCAAACGAAGATTGATCAAACAAAGACCATAACTTCAGCGAAATCGAAATCAGTGAGATCTCTTTAGTGCTAGTACTGTTGTATTGCCAAGGGTTTCAGGGTGGTGCATGCAGTTTCTATCTCAAATTTCCAGCAAACCTTTCTTTTTACAGTTGTCAGATTTCAAGAGTAGAAATGACGTATTCAGTAAAGATATGAAAAGTAAAAGTTACCGTACAGATCAAGTAAAACAAGTAAAAGTTGTCATACAGATCAAGTAAGTCTGCAAAACATCCGTCGTCCGGCCAAATGCAAGAGATTAACTTACAAGCAATATTAAGTGTATGTACTTTAACTAATCTGATGTGGATGATTAGTTGAACTTGAAATCGTTCATGAACTCACCTTATCTCTGTCTCCTTGTTGCCAACCTTTGATACATCTTCTTTTCAAACAGTGATAAGACGTCTGGGAACTTTTTATGAATAGCGATCAGTAACTCTTTTATTCTTGCAGATAATAGGGAAATCGGAAACTGTACAAATAAACGCTGAAAGCTT
The DNA here is from genome assembly GCA_029876185.1 of Mansonella ozzardi. NCBI lineage: Eukaryota > Metazoa > Nematoda > Chromadorea > Rhabditida > Onchocercidae > Mansonella > Mansonella ozzardi. The sequence goes on along the minus strand of JARVGP010000058.1, from coordinate 64,457 downwards.
TGAGGATGATAATCCTGCAGAGGCGAATGGAATGGAAATGAACAAAGTCAGCGATGATATGGTTAAAAAATTGCTTATATCTGACGAAAATGCGCAGAGAAATGCTGCAAACGAAACTGCAGGTCGTATTATCAATGAGGCTTCTGTCATTAAATTTAAAACTTTACAAAAAAAAATCAAGAAAAGAAAACTTGTTTTTCTGCTTACTTCTCACTTTATTTCACAGAATTGTGCAAAACCAAAAAAACGTTCTAATTTTAATTAATGTTTGATTGCTAGATAGTCTGCCGAAGACATTGGAGAAACTCGGAAAGGCGAAATTGCTTTGCGAGAAAACACTGGAAGAACTCGAAAAGGCGGAATTGCTTTGCGAGAAAACACTGGAGGGACTGGAAGAGACAGAATTGCTTCGCGAGATTGCCAAGAAACCCTTGGAATCGTTTAAAAATATGAAAAATATGCCGGATGCTGTTGCAAAAATTTATTATAAAGTGAATTGACTTATCATTATATAGTTCGGTTGAATTAATTTTTCTCGTTTGATGGAAATCTTAAAGCGATAATTGATATCCAACATTTCCTCCGATGCCCTCACTTAAAGTCCTGAAATACAGGACATTACTCGTCGTTGGAAGGAATCAGAGGCACGGATCAAAGAAACTGAAGATTTGCTCTTGGATGTGAAATATGAAGATCGCTCCTTGGAAGAGGACCGTGTAGAAATCCTTGCGGAATTGCTGGATAAGGCAACTCAGTCATTCGAAATTTTTGAAGAGCACGAAGTGAGATATGTTCAAGACAAATTTTACTCGCTACTCGTCATTAAGAACAAAAAGTGCTAATGAGCAAGAAGAGAGGGGGAATTAGTAAACTAATCAATAAAATTTTGAAGTTATAATTTTAATTCCATAATTTTGTCAGGATTTTTAATTTTAATTTGTAATTTTATTAAAATGAAATCGATAGTGGTAGACATATGTACACATCTCTTGCACTAAATTTTCAACCTGTTCAAATATTGCAAAAAAGCTGGAAGTATTGCAGAATCACAAAGTGCCATATGGTCATCGAGTTGTTTTAGAAGCAAAATTGCTGATGGTTTTTAATAATGCTGTTAATCTTATTTGCAAAATTATTGGTGAATTTGATAAACTGAGAGGTGACCAAGTCGGGGTGAATGATGAAAGAGATGTAAGACTTTTTTTTAAATTCTAGAGAATTGTCTTCGTAATATTTTAACTGCGCGTAGTTAATAAATTGAGTACATCATGTAGATGTAATAAGAAAACTCCTACGGTCAGCTTTTACACCTGTCAAAGGAATCACGATATCAGCTGTTAAATCTTTACATCGATATGGAAGTTTTAAATCAAAGAAGCTGTGAGTTTTCAGCAGCTTCGCTATGAAATTCGTTACTGTGATGCAGTCTATACGGAAGTTCATGAACGTTTCCTGAAGTCTTATTTAGAAATGGAATGGTGAAATAATTGATGTGGAATGATCATAATTCATTTTAGAATTAAAAACAATTTTTTTTAAAAAATGAACAAAATAATCTCTAGAATAAAACACCTGGTGTCATCCGCGACAGGTCTTGGATAACAATTAATGTTGCCGCACAATTCAGGAAAAGAATGGGAAATTTTCAACAAATTTCTATAGCAATTCATGGTACTGTTTTATGTCCAGCTGTCTAAATGCATTTCAAATTCAAAAACTGCAAATGTTGTCTGAAAATATAAAACAAAGAAGATGTGACAGAAGAATGAACCATTTGTCAACGAAATCATATTTTATTTGTAAGGTTAGGATGGAAACCAAATTCTAAATTTTTGTGAACAAGAATTTAATTGGTTGATTGAAAATTGTTTGAGAAGTTAAACTGGAAGTTGTTTGAGAGAATAGTATGAGGGTTTGCCGATTGTGAACAAGTTATAAATGCGTCATCATGATGTGACCTGAAGTTTGGGACAGTTGCTGGAAACGTTTGGAACAATGAACTGTTTGTTTGTTGAAAGGTTTACGAGGAAGTCTCGCAAATCACTGTTGTCATTACATTGTGATTCGAGAAAGGCAAGATTCACTTTTGCCACCAGATTCACCTTTGCTACCAGATTCACTTTGCCACCAATATAGCTGAAGGCGAAAGTAAGTTCATAAAACATGGAGTGAAATATATGTACAGACACTTTATGAGATCAAATCGAAGTCTACACATTCCAAATGATAAATTAAATTAGTAAAAATATTGAAATGATAAATTCATATTTATATATATTGGACAATAGTCTAGTAATTCTCCAAGTTTGTTCACCATAAAAACTTTAAAAGATTACGACATGTGATGACAGTCCTTCAGTCATTATTTCAAACTGTCGATACTTAAATGACAAAAGTGTAGCCATTTCAAAGTCGCATTATATTTCATGCCGAATGATTTGCGGAGTTCACTATCGTCGTTTATTAAAAATAGTTGAAAATGTCCCCTTGGGTGACATCCTTGAAGAGATATCAATTTCAATAAATTTGTGGTTAGATTGATATGACATTTCTGGTTCTACTGTAATACATTAACAGATTATAGATGTTATAATCATTGTTCAAAATGATTTCTTTCAAATTTTAAAACAATAATTCGGCCGAAAGTAAGCGTTTTTGGTATCATGCTGGCAGTAACTACGTACAATTATCACGTCGTAAATTATCAAATTCTGCAAATGAGCATTTCAACAATTGAAGTAAGCCAAGTGTGATGCTGAATTTTCTTACAGCCTATTGCATAAAACGAATAATGTAGTCAACGTAGACAGCGTAATAAGCATGATACACAGTTCAAGTAATGTTCTAGACAAATTAAAATTATTAAACACGAATTCGAAATGGCAGTAAAGTATCATTTATTGATGACTTCAAAACGCAAACTTTAAGAATATCTCTCAGAAACAGAGAGGGCTATTATAAAAGCGTAGTTTTTATAGAAAATTAAAAGTTTGTAAAAGCGTAACTTCCTATGAAAGCTAAGTAATTTTTGCATATAGTACTGTTAGACAAGTTGAAATTACTCCTACAAAAATTTTCACCAAGTAGTAATCACAAAAATAACCCGTTATTTAAATACAATAGCGATCACGTCAATTGCATGATCAAATTTGTTCCGAGTTCGTTCAGCTTGAATTTTTACAAGTTGGCATTCATCACATGCAAAATGAAGAGGTCTTTGAAAGAGACGGCGAATTTTTGGTTTTTTTAGGCTAGAATCGGAAATTTATTTTTCGAAAGACATGCCAAAGGAACCGATTCAATAATACAAACTATATTCTACGTGAGCTTCAAAATGCCGAAATACATCCAGAATTTTAAAAATTACTTGAGAAAAGATGAACGGTCCACTTTTTATCAACATTTATCCACCATTACTGACCTGCTTAATTTTCTCATTTTACTGTGCAATAATTACTTAAACGGTTTCCATTCCCAAAAGAAGTGTGATGAAACCTAAAATAGAAATTGATACTATATGTCATCCAGTATGTGTTCAAGCAATATTGCTAGCATCAATTGCAGTTATCGATTTATAATTAATGATGAACAGTAAACGATTTAAAAAATGTCAAGTTTGATATGGCGACTTATTATTTCCTTCTAGTCATTTCCGCCTCTTCTAGAGTTACCAGTTCAGTTCGTGAATGTCACGCATGTGAATGTCACAATGTCACGATGAACTGTTAAATCGTCTCTTTGATGTTCCAACTAGTTAAATCACTCTTGTCATTCAGTTTCAGACCATCTGGCCAGTACAGCATTTCGGTTTAAAGCAAGTTTCAGTGACAAGTTTCAATGACAAATTTCAGTCACACGTTTCTCAAACAAACATTCATTGGCATTCTCAATTCACTTATATCAGTTCCAGTCTACAGTACGATGTCTAGCTTGAAGAATTCTGCGCTGTTTTTCATTCATTTAAAAGCTTTAACCATAAATGACTGAATTTCCTTAATGCAAATAGTCTGAAATTGAATTTAAAACATGTCGGTCGACCGAAAGCGAAAAATAAACAAAAAAAGTGGAAAGCATTGATGATCATGTCCAGCCTAGACAATTTGTCATCACTTGCGTTCAATCCTAAATAACGAACCATTGCAGATCTATTGGTAACTTTGGAAAGCACTAAAGTAAAAGAACTAGTTTTGTATTTTTGTTATCGTGTTCTTTTATTCAATCTTGAGAATAGATTTAAATTGTAGAATATCACAAATTCAAAAAGATATGCAACGATTTCATTTTACATTTTGTATTTAACCTCAGAAAATCTGCCAGCGTTTATGCCTAAGTCTTAAGTAACATGTTATTTTTTTTGCATTTAACTCCACGAAAGTAATTGCGTCAACTCTGGGAAATTTGTGCCAATTATTGTGACATTAATATTTGCAGACTTCACAAATACACTAATGCACCGCACTTTCATTTTTGGAAAGAATAAGGAGCAAAGTTTTGGAAATTTTGGATTTTCTTCATTTTTCTATCCTCTTTCAAGGAATCTCACACTGCGATTTGTTTCTCCAACGACACAGTTGTAACAGGCAATCAACTGAAAATTTTCTCTTTCCTCATTGAATCACATCGCATACGTTCAAATCAGCCATTGATTTGACTGGGATGATTTGACTCATTGATTGGGTGATTTGATTATTGATTGGATGATTTGACTTATTGATTGTTTGACTTATTCTAATTCTGGAAAGCTTGTGATGAATGAAGAAGCCAGTTCAAATATATTTCATTCAGCGAATAATTTACTGCTCTTTCTAAACTAGTCATTGCTTCACTTCTATTTTCATCAATTTTTTTTTCAACCGTTAAAAACCATTTAAAATTTATGCATATGCATACCAAATATCTTCAACATTGCAGTCCCTTCGGAATGCTACTAATTAATAGCTGTAATGCTGCTTTTATCAGACAACTCACTGCCATTTCCATTTCGGAGAAAAAAACAAAAACATTTCATTGGTCCAGGATTTCACAAACGAATTTCACTTTAAATACCGAATTAATTGCTGATTAATGATAAATTCATTAATGAGAAAAGTAATAATTACTTTGTGATTAAATGGCTTTTATGCTGTTTGCTTGCTTAATTGATGTCTCATCTGTATTCAGTGTTCATTTGGTGATATTTGTGCATGTAGTAGCAATGGCTTTCCAAGTTCTTCTTCTGAATTGAATGATGTTACTGTTACTACCACCATTATTACTTACTCTTTTTAAAACTTAGAACAAATAATCATGCTCCCGTCCTCAGTCTCGAGATGCAACTGCCCGATATCTGCTAGTTAAGCTGGTTAATTCGAATCCTAAATCACTTCCACTCTTCTTATCAATCTTCTTTATTTGTTTTTAACAGATGTCATAAATCAACAATCCACATTTCTTCTTCGTCATTATTTTCCCCTTTTTTCATTTCATCATGGAATACTAATTGGCTACTATGAGTCATTAAAAAGAGACATGATATTAATTTTCATCTTTGCAATAAGACAGCAATAATCCTTGCAATAAACTTTCATTTTAAAATCCAACAGGAAGTTTTCCTCGCTTACTTCAAGTGCCATTGAAATCAGCAATGTCAACATTGAAATCAACATTCTTCTGACTTCACCAATTTTCTTCTTGTTTTATTTTATTTAAAATTTACTAAATTTCTCCCTCTTCGTTTTTTTCGGAGTCTATGCTACATCTTTTAACATGCGATCCTCCAAGAAAAGTAAATTTCCATTTCTGATTTGTGCCAAGCCGAAAAATTGGGTTAGTACGAAGCGACTATATGTCGAGATCATTGTAATGAGCACGATGCCACTGTTATGTGACGTAATTTCGCCTGAATGCTTCCATCAAATCAAGCATTAAGCCTCTATAAAAGGTAATCCTTGATGGAATCAATGAGACAGATGATCTCTTCACATGGGAGTAATCAAACAAGATAATGTCAATAAAAGTTTTGCAATGACAAAAGTCACAAAAGCAACTTTGATGGATAAATATAAATGTTTCCAACAGGTGTCCTGTGGAACAATGTTTGTAATTATTGGTGAATGCATGTCAAAGCTTGTTTACTGATAATTAGCATTGCCAAGCATTTGCACATTGTAAGGCTTAGAAATTCTCTGCTAGCGAAATGACTATAAATTTTTTATTTTTTATGCCATAAACATTCACTTGAAGTACTTTTAATGCTATTCGTCGGTAAAATTAAATTATTTCCTAATACTTAAATTAATTAATTCTTTCCCTCGATTCAATCCTTTTACGCTCAGTGTTGCCTTCCCTCGCGGGCAATGCACAAGGAAAGTTCCCTTTGGGAATTTCATACTTTATCTTCACGTTTCTTTTTCCTGACTTTTTTCGACATTTACATTAAAGAAATGCAAATTGAAACTTACAAATTAAAGTATTGAAATGAATTTATTTTCTCTTTGCATAGCAACGAAGAGCTTTCTTTGTAAGAATTCGCTTGCATGAATAACATTTCCTCTCCTATCCAAATAATTAGTTGGAAGATGAAATGCAGGGACCTCTAGTGGACAGTTCGACTGCCATAGCCGACTGCGAACGCTTGCAACACTGTCCAATACATTTCCCGACATTTCCAATGTAAAGCTTAAAACTACTAGTCAAGTTGTTAGATACTATAATGTCCAGAATATTTTCCGACATTTCAAATGTAAAACTTAGAAGCACTAGTCAAGTTGCTAGATATTGTAACAGCACATGAAGCACTGATGCAGTTTTCAAACCCTTCATGTAAAAGTATTGATAGCGCTGAATAATTGACTAAATATATTGCTTTCCTTTTCCATTATTTCCTTTTCATTCACGTCTGTGTAAATACCTTTTCCGCAAACAATGCATTGCCCACCACTAATATTTAACCTAATATACGGGTAGAAAATGAACTGACTCAATGAATTATCTCTAGCGAGTACCCGTTGACGATTTTCTATCATTTTATTTTCTTCACTGCCATCTTCCGGAAATGTAATTTGATATGATAAGTAATGGGTAGTTCCATTATTAAATGACGTTTACATTCTTTGGTATATGCAAAACTCTCTGTAGTTCCATTAAAATGTTTATGCGATCCTAATGATCCTCGCAATAACAATTTTATGGCTGAAGTGATGAGACAATCGTTTCATACAATTGTCTGGACGCAAAGAGTGCATTTTTGTCAAATGATTGAATTACAACAACAAAATGACATTCAATCATAAACAAGCTCGAAACAACAGAAATTTAATGCTGGGCATTGAATATTGAAGCACTAATTTCATTCCTAAAATAATGGATTTTTTATTGCTCATCAAAGACAATGTTCTAATTTGAATTTTCGGAAAACTTCATGCAGTTTTCTTATACCATCAGTCTTCGGAATCTTTTATTCAACTGCATTCTCGCTTAATTAACGTTTTGCTGTTCTTTTCAGCAGCTCATCATTACTTCTAGTCCTTCACGATGTACAACAAGCAGGTGAAGCAGGTGAAAGAATAATCGAAAGCACTGCACTCTTCAAATTCGTTAAATCGATAAGAAGTTCAAATTAATTTTGTCCTTGCATTGCTCCTATTAATTCATTTTTTGAAATGCCTTTCCAAAGTGTGAGCTTAGGATAATTGTTCTACCCCGAAACGTTGACAAATTACTAAATAAGTTAATCAATGTTAATAATTAATTGGATGGTTACTTAGCAACTTTAATCACCATTTCGTGCAATTATTCAAACTCACGATATGTTTGTATTTCATTTTGCTTTGTCATAAATATAGTACAAATGATAAGTTTGATATAAGATTCTTCGAAGCAGTTTTGTTGACAAATCTTCTTTTCAATAGTAACTTGTTATTGTGTTTCCTAAAAAAGATTTGAAATTTTTCAATATTTAAAATTTTTCAGGTCAATTTTCAATATTAGCACTGATTCGTCACATATCGCTATAATATCCATGCAACAGCTTTCTCAAGATTGAGATTGGAAGTTTTGAAAGACCTCAAATTTCTTCAGAAATTGTTTTACTCGAAAAGCAAACATAGCAGTTGCTTTCTTCCTTTCTCTTTTTTACCTCCTTCATGGCTCCAAGCTTAATTCTCCATGGCCAAATTAGTGATTTCTTATGATTTTACGAGCTCATACATTGGGCATTTCAAAATTGCACTAAAATTTATAATTAGGCTTAAAAATAAGCTACTTAAATAAGCTACTCAAAAAAACACTTCCCATAGGACACGCCAAGTTTTTCTCATCTCCCATAACGTCTCAAAAATAAGTTAAATTACTATAGCATGAGAATTTCAAATATGAAATTTTTTAATTTGCGAATTTCAGACCTCTTCAAATCACATAATGTCTGCTTTTTCTCATGCTGAGAACGCACATAAGTATTTTCCTGATTTCATTATAAAATTATATGTGAAATGTGAAAGATGCATGAAACTTAAGTAATTAAGTTAACTAATTTCCGAATGTTAAGCTAAAGTACAAAAAATGAAATTTATTTGCAAAAATGAAAAAGTTAAAACTTAGCAAATTGAATTTTTCAAGAAGAAAAAATATTTCTTCGAGCGAAATTAATTTCCTCAATACCTTTAATTTAATTTCCTGAACGAATGCCTTTTGCACAAACAAAGCCTATCCTATAAACGACGAAATCTTGAAAGGGTCGTAAAAGGGCTGTCAATAAGTAAGTTATGGGACAGATGTGGGAGCGAATCCTTCCATCGAGTGATTTAATGGCATCAGTTATCGAAAATTAATTAATGTCGCGTTCGCCAACGGAGTGCTTCTGCTTTTCCGAATATTCACCGAATATACACTACTGTAAATCTACTGTTGAATTTTGGAACCCTTTATTAGCTTAGATGAGACACTTGTACTGTCTCAGATAATGAAACCTTTTCATTTTTAACATAGAAAAAGGCAGAACTAGTTTAATATTAGTTAAATTATGGATTTTAATTATCAGTTCATATCAGTCACTAAAGCTCAATACCATCACTACATGTTAATTCCTGTTAGTTTTGAAAAGTTCAATTTTCTCTGAACTTTCTAAATCAAAAAGGGATATCAACGGGAAATAGTTATACAACAACATCTATGTGAGTGTACAAATTTCTCACCGATAAATGACGATTTTTTGGGCTAACTATTAATTCTTGATAACATACAATTGTTAAAAAATTTTATAGTATATATGCCCAGAAATCCTGTAATGTTGATAGAGAATGAAAGATTATATTTTAGCTGAGGTGCATCGATGACATATAAGTGCCCACTAAGGAATTTCCTTTTACTATACTTCCAGCAATTAATTTACAGCTAAATTAATTAAAATACATAGACAAAAATACTCGTTAACTATGCCACTGCAAATTTTAAGACCAATGTCCCACCGTTTGCGTAATATCATTAATTATCAAGCTGATGGTCTAATGATTAAAATGTTGAGCTGATTTTGTTACGACGTTAAATATTAATAATGATCATAAATACATTCAGTAAGTTCTTTCAGTTTCCTTATCAGATGATTTCCGAATGTCGCATTGTCGCATTGTTGTCAGAGTTATCCGGTTGTTTGCTACAGAGCTTGAATAAATCCACTTCCCGGTATTCCATCGGAAACAGTGGTTGCTAAATCGTGTTAGTATTTAACTTACCTGATTTGCAGTTTTAAAAAAACAAAAAATTCCCTTCAAGTGATTTAAATTCGGAATCCGGAATCGACATTAGCAACAGAAATGCATCCCGGTGCTACCAAAGACGGTCAACCTTATCCTGGTTCCCAACGGCAATCATATCGGTGCATATTAACAACTGATCCAGTGCAACAGTTACCGATTGGAATTGGTGCAAATATCCTTCGACAACTTTCAATTAAAGAGCGGACAAAGTAGGTGAAGTCGTTTCAAAAAAAAGAAATATTTTCAGAAATGTTAATCACAGGTCACAGGTACACAGACACGTCTAAAGCGTATAACATCACGTTTATTACGTTTATTACTTTGCATTTCTATTAATGGAATGCTTCACTTCCACTTTTCAAATGAAAAAGTCGGAAAGATTAATGATTGCCAAGAATAACAAATTGACAAGAGTTAGAATTCCCGGGTAAAGTTAGTTTGATGCTGCTATCACTGCTCTCATTACCTGCCGACAACTTCAGTGATAATTGAAGGATTAGCGGATATAGCTTAAGCTGATTGTTGCTCTTTACATCAGTTCGGACACTTTTTCTCTTCCAGAAATCACTACTCTTTCCGCCATAGCATTATCTTTGATACTGCTGCTGCGGAAGTGCGGGAAATCGAAATACAAGTACATACACACACAGACATGCACACATATATACATACATACACACATATACATACATGTATCCATACTCACACACACACACACACACACACACACATACATGCAGGCACAAACGAAAATACGATTGCCGATAGAGATATTTATAGTGTAAATGATGGATGGCACATAAACATTTCACTTTTCACTGAATTAAAAGAGATGTTGTTGTTCCGGCTTTGATGTTCGGTCGGACTTGTTGTTCCGGTTTTGATGTTCGGTCGGACAAGCTAGCCTAGACTATTTCTTGGGCCTCTCTCTCCTCAGCACTCCTTCATTTTCTGGAATTCATATGATTCATCGGATTCCCTTATCATCAAGCTTCATTCTCTCCATTCATTTATGATATTTTCTCCTACCATTACTCTTTTTCCGGATGGAGGAATAATTGCTGCGTATCAAAGTTCGGCGCGCTTTTTAAGAAAATGTTTTATGATGCTGTCAGAATTCTAATTTCACTCCATTCTCTTTTAATTCTTAGCCAGTCCTTTAAGCCAAAACGTCATATGATAACAGCCATTACCTTAAGCCAAGATTTTAAACCAAGTCTTGTCTGCGGCCAGCTTTATTTTTAAGCCAAAAACAGTGATGTTGCAACATTAGGCCTATCGGAATGTAAAGCATTCATTTGCCTACTAAATAGTTGTGGTGGTAGCCTGAACTGAGTAACAACAATAGACCAGAAAACAAGTTTATTTCTGATTAGGCTGAGGACTAATCGAAAATAAGTCAACTAAGCCATAAGCTAACCATATTCCTCTAATCACTGCTTCATTATTCCAGTAATTTTGATTGATATTTTGATAGATCCAGGTTATTATCCATACTAAGCGTCTCTCGTGTGTGTGTGTGTGTGCGTTTGTGTGTGTACGTTTGTGTGTGCGTTCGTGTGTGTGTGTATGTGTGTGTATGTGTATGTGTATGTGTATGTTCTATATTTGTCTGTGGTTTTGAATATATTGCTTACACTAATTTATATTTTTTCATCGTTATGCTTCTCTGGAGTGGATGTTTTGTTATGGAGAATTGGATGTTGCTTTGAATTTTGCTGCATGACCACACACCTGCGCCATCATAGAACAAGCGCGGAGGATTCTCTATACTATCGGATCATTGAATTCTAGGCTTGAATTGGTGAATCGAAGGTGGCGTGAAGCATCGTTGATGGCATCACACATTGATGATCGACCCGTCTGGGTTTACATCATATTTCGAAAGAATCACTGCAGTGGACACGAGAAAATGACCGTTAACATAAGTTTCCATGGACCTATCTTTTGGAAACGACAAGTGGCTTATATTTATTGCTGTAGCTGCCATTTTCAGACGCATGAAGTTTGTTTTTGAATTGTCAACTCAAAATGTCAATTGAATATGTCAATTTGAATCATTGTTTGTTTATTTGATAGACTTAGAAAGCAAATGACTCCCAAGCTCACTTAGTTGTTATGAAATACAGAAACTTGGCCAAGCATCAATGTAGATTACTTTTAAATATAGAAGTTAGGCTTAATATCTGATGCTTGCTGTAGCCTTGGGCTGTAGTTTGCACATATTCAACATTGGAAGAACAAATCATTTAGTTAGGAGAAAGTAATAGACAAGGTGAAAAAGTATGAAATCTCTTCTCTGTTTTTTATTTCAATGAAGTTTTGCAGTTAATGTGATATCTTAACTTGTAGATGCTCAGATGTGAAGCAAAAGAGATCCAGTAATTTATTTTAAGAAATTTTAAGCTTTAATTTTAATTTTAACCAATAATTTTAAGTCAGTAGGTTGATAACAAAGAATCTTACACTGTCTATTCTTTAGATTAGATTAGAAAAAAGTCTTATCGATGATCTCCACAATTTTTACCGGACACTTTTATTCCTGATTTTGATCATTTCTTGATGTTTTTCCCCGAAATCTGTATCTCTAGGTAACGCTACAGAATTAAGCACAGATACTAAGGAGACGAGTTGCATATAATTGAGTGAACCTTAAAGTTTCAAAATTTCAAGGCTCACTTTTGTAAAATTCAATTTTAATACGAGATTTCCCGAGGTGATTTAGTTCCTGTTCAGTGTTAAAACAACACTTTGAGGGAACACTGCGAGACTTGTACTTACATTGATTCATATTGTTTTATGGCTTCAGTTTCGATGGACAAGTCGTTATATATATATATATATATATATACTTTTAGTCATAAAATAAGAAAACAAAAAAAGAGCAAAATAAAAAAAAAGTTTCAAATTTCTGGAATGTAGTATTTTTTTTAGTTATTAAAATAAGAAAAGCAGGAAAAGAGCAAAATAAAAAAAGTTTCAAATTTCTGGATGATAGTATTTTCTTTTAAGCAAAACAATAAAAGAGCACTATTGCAGGGGCCGTTACTAGCATTGTTGAGGAAATTGGAGCATCGAGTGAGACGTGTATGTATTGTGGATACACCCGTTGATTATGCTTTTCTGCCAGATAGCTTCTTTTCCTATATGGCAAGAAATATGCCTCGTCTTCAAGTTAGTCTTTCAGTCCTTGGCTGAACCACAGAAATATTGCAAAAACATCTGTCTTTGCGTAATTCAGCGATCCTTCTTGTCGAAAGCTGAAATAGCTCGGAATCACTGGGAATACTGAAAGTATTCAATTTATTTGAACAGCTAATGATAATTAATCAAATTTAGCTTCCTTCCTGTTGAAATTCAGGATGAGTGAATAGCTTTCAAATAATATGGTGATATAATCTGTCTGCATTTTTAATTTGTAATATTGAAATACCTAAAATTTTCGTCCCTTGGAGTTAGTGTATTTATTCAACAACCATGAGGACTGGATTCAGCGTGAACTTGTTTATTTGATGTTTTGAAACTTTATGAGCTGCTAAATTTATATCCTGAAGTGTCATTTCAAAAAAGAGGAATATTCCTATAATATTCACCGATTTATACATCCATCTGCTCTTGCTGATCTCATCATTCTCATGATTTAATATTCCAGCACCAATCATCAATTACTTAGTATGAGTGTTCTCGATTAGCTTAGACTGCAGGAAAAGCATAAACTGAATAGATGGCGATTGTTGGATTAAAATGGTGACATTCAGTAGTGACAAAAGCTGTGCATGAGATGATCTTGCTACTGGCACAGCCATAAGTCTTCATGCAATCAAAAAAAGAAAATAAATTGTTACAAATGCATGTTCTATCGTTTTAGTTCATATACCTCCGTGAAATTGATCTCCAAAAAATCAATCGCGGGACGATGGTTGAATTGGCGCAGCATTCTCAACTCAAAAAGCTTATCGTGCATAAATGTCGAAATTATGATGTAAGTTATTATTCGAGGTTGTCCAATTATATACAGAAATTCCCGGGAATCCTTATAATATTCACCGGTATAATATACATCCTTCTACTCATGTTGGTTGCATTTTCTTGACTTTAAATATTCCAATACTGACAATCATTAGCCGCTTAGTATGAGTGTTGTCGATTAGCTTAGATTACAGGATAAAGCATACATTAAGTAGATGGCAACGTTGAAGTTGTATTTTGTGTTCAATGATACCAAAAGCTATCATGAGATGGTTTCGCTAATGGCATAGCCATAAATATTTATCTTCTTATGCCATTAAATGTCGCATGATTTTATCATGGAAACGACAACAACCTATTTTTAAGAAGAGAATTTAAAAAGTTTCCAGAAATTTAAAAATCTTGAAAGTCTATCAAATACAGTATATCAAGTAATCGTAAGACCAGGCAGTCAAATAAAGTTGAACAATTATTGCAGGTTTTTGAAGATTTTCATAATCTACCTCAGTTATTGGTGGTCAAAGGAGATATTGTCGGCTTAAAAGTAAGTTCTTTTAAATTGCAGTAAAGTAAGATCACAGATGGAGGAAAGAAAAGAAAAAAGTACCATTTTTCTAATGGGTACCATGTTAACGGATATTTTCAAATATGTGTAGCGCACCGCTAAATTCATGCATTCAATTTTCCCAGACTCCTTTCCGAAAACACCAGAAACACCAGAGGTACCATGTTAACGGATATTTTCAAATGGTATAGCGCACCGTTATTTCACTGCATTCAGTTTTCCCAAACTCCTTTCCGAATCATATAGATTAATCATAATAATAGTCTTTATCATTTCTCATAGGTTGTTAACTGCGTGAAGTGGAAACAAAATTTTTTTTTAACTCAAAAACATCGAAAAAATGGGAAGTCTTCAAAGTAATTCAGCAAAGCGACATGCTGCATCGCATCATGCAAGACATGACTGATAATGATCCAAAGCTTTTGATTTATTACAATCCTAAAATTTAACTTTGAAGCACTGGGATAGTAATAGAAGATAAAAAACAACTGGATCAATCCATAATGCAGATCCTCCGCTGTGAATACTTCAGACCTGTAGAAATTTCAAGAATGCAATGCAATGTGTCGATCTCGACATGACTACCATTTTAACGAACTCTTTGCAGGCAATGATCGGCAATTGTACAGAGCCTGATGAATTTCTGATAGAACCACAAAAATTAGATGCCAAGCCAGATAATACCGCTTCATCACTGAGTTCCGAGCCAGCCGCATCAACGGAAGGAATGATGGGCGACAGTACAGAGCTTGATGAATTTCTGATAGGATCACAAAAATTAGATGCCAAGCCAGATAATACCGCTTCATCACTGAGTTTTGAGCCAACCGTATCAATGGAAGATACAATTATATCCTCGACTTCCTCATAAGATTACTGCCATTTTGAGCCTGAGATGTTTTAAAATAGAATTCGCCAAAAATCAGTTTGAAAGTAAAAACTTCTCGGAAATTTTGTAGAATGATTTTCAATTCTAAATAATAGTGGAAAAAGATATGGAATGATAAGATCAAGAAGAATCCGTAGTACCAAAGTACTGCTTCGTCCGTTACCATCCGAAACGAAGGAATAAGTAGGAAGTAGTCATCCAAATTTATCCTTTCAAAAATTTTCGTTATCTTTTAATTTTTTTGTCACCATTCACTGGCAAGCCAAATGTGCTATTAGATATATCCCTGGTAATTTTGGCGCTGAAAGCTTTTCTTTTTCAATGAAGATAAAATATCTTTCCTGATATTTTGAAAATGACTAACGTTGGTGAATTTTGATATCAAACATGTCACACGTATATATTGTCGCTACTACTGGCTTGAATAAATGAAATTTCTGTTTCTTCAAAATCTCTCCATCAAATAATTTGAAAACTGTCTTTGATATTTCCTTCAGTGTATCAGAATAGATTTTTTTCCGATTTCACAAACTTTTTTTGCAAAAAATTGATTACAAGTCTATTCTGATCCCAACATACTTTCACTTATTTGGATAACTTAGCGATAGGTTATTATCTACTAGCCACTGGTTATCTATTGGGCAATAACGGTACAAGCACTCGAAAAAGTCACTCGGTTTGTCATTAAGAGTCATGTCAACGGAATGTCGCCAAAAACAACACTTTCCTATCTAAGGGATAACATCGTTATCTTTGAGAAGATTCCCTTACAGATAATACTCGAGACTTCAAATGTGAACTTTAAACACACGACCTATGTTTGACCTATGTATGACCCACACGATCTAACAATTGTGCAAATCTTCTCTACCCCTGCAGACTGCAGAATTGTCCAACAACAACGAATCAACAACAAAGTAAGCATCCCCTCATACACAAACATACCCACACAGACCACGCACACATACGCATGTGGTACACACGCGTGCATACATATCCAGAATACATATACACACACAAATTCCTGCAGAAACAAACACATACGACGTTCAACCCTGATATCCTGCGGGTCAAGGAAACAGAAACACAGAACACTTTAGGGTGTGCAGTATTATTCTGCGGACTGACGGAATAAGCATTGCGCATTGAATTCACGGATCGATCGTGATAAAGATATATGGTGGTGATGATGAACAACGAGTGGAAGACGGCGCTGTATTGGTATTGCCGGCAGGCAGTGGACAACTTGCTCAGTGAATTCCGACGATATCGACAACTACTACACCGATAGGTGTTTTCTTTCTTCTCATATCTATGTGTGTATTTCTATGCACATATTTTTTTGGCTCTGAAAGCTTTTCTTTTTCAATGAAGTATTTTGAAAATGACTTGGAAATTTTGGAAATGAATTTTGAAAACCAAATATGTCACATTGACACACATGTCGTGACATTACTGACCACTACTGGTTTTGAATGAATGCAGTTATACTTCTTTCAAATCTCTCCGTCAAACTTATTTGAAAATTGTATTTGATCTCCTCAATGAAATCCAGAAATCAAAATAGATTTCCCGATTTCACGAACTTTCATTGCAAAAAATTAATTCGCGTCTATTTTGATGGAACTACAGCAGCAGCAGCAGTAGACAAAGCTGGTTGTTTCAAATGATCCGATTCATAAGCTAGTTTTTTAATGATCCGATTCAGAAAGCTAGTTGCTTCTAATGATCATCCCATTCATACCTTCGTTCTTCTTTGGGGCAATATTCAGTAAATTGCCAGACATGGTGAAAATTTCTTCAAGAGCTTATTTCAGTCTATTTCTGCTTACTTTTAGATAACCTACCCAAATGATTTATAGCCCGTAAAAGGCACTCGGTTTGCCTTTGTCATTAAGAACCTATCAACGAGATACAACCAAAAACGACAGTTTTCTAACTGAGAGATGATGGCATTATCTTTCAGAGGACAGCCAAATGTTCTCTTACAGATAATACTCGGAGCTTTGAATATAAACTTTAAACTGTGGCCTATGACTTATGACCTACACCATCATCTAACAATTGTGCGAATCTTCGCTATCCCTGCACTGCAGTGATTGTTGTCCTACAAATAACGGATCAAAAGAGGTAAGTATCATCCTTCATATACGTACACACATCTATACAGACTACGCACATAGATGCACACACACACACACACACACACACACACACACACAGACACACACACACACATACACATACACACACACATACACACAAGCATGTAGGTACACAGGCATACACGCGCGCACACTCATAAATACACACGTACATACAGACACACACACACACACACATATATACACAAAACACACGCAGAAACATACAAACACATACGATTTCAACAGATATCCTTGGAGACAGGGAAACAGAAAGACAGAAACACTACGTTCAGTGTGTATGTAATATATTCTGCGGATTGATGACGGAACAAGCATTGCGCAGGAGTTCCCGGATCGATCGTGGTAAAGACATATGGTGACGATGATGATGAACCAGTGGAGGACGGCGCTGCGTGTCGGCATTGATACCGCTGCAGGCACTGATAAGTTGTTGCTCAGTTGGTTCCGACGCCGTCGACAACAAGCACACCAACAGATGTTTTCCTCCTCTCATTTATATTCTTATATATATGCATATGTTTCCTCTCTGTCATTGTACCACTATCCTTAACAGCTTTCACACTTTGACCTTCTTTTTGTCGCGTTGACCTAAAAGGACTGAATTAGAAGAATAAGTGCATCTGTGCTGCATTCTGTCTGCATATAAAGAATCTAACTTCAGTAATGGATGTGTGTTGAGGAAAGCGCAAGTTTTGTGACATTAGCTCGCTTGAAATTTTAATTCTTCGAAGAAGACTGTGTGGGAGGAATTCGATAGGTTTAGTCGTTAGAAGCGGAATGTCAGATACAAAAAGGGTGCTCATAACTTGATTTCCGGATGTTACATGCAGGAAAGCTGTTCCTAGCTTGACTTCCTTCATTCTTCATTATTGGTGTGTGCTTAGCCACCTTCTTTTTGTTCCGAATCGCTTATTACTAACTTTGCATATTCAGCCAAACAAAGTTTATTTGGCTGAATGGAAGATTAATGAAAGCGCATGTTTGAATTTTTCAGACATTCTGATGCATTAGATGAGTAATAGTTTGGTAGTGATGTCATCGAAAGGTGGGCCAGATTCGACATTCAACGACAATTTAATCAGAGAAGTACGTCTGAATCCAATAATCTATGATTTCTCCCATCCTTTATACGGTAATGCAATCAAGAAACAAGAAATCTGGATTGAAATCGCTGCTAAGCTTAATGAAAAAGGTTAGTTTAGAAATATTGTTTTGCTTGTTTACTAAAAATTTGCAAAAAGAACCCAACAAAATTAGATAGTATTCTGACTGCTGCTAACTTTAGTAGAAGCTGTGAAAACTCGTTGGCGTACGTTGCGCGATCGATACACGAAGGAACGGCGACGTGTGATGACATGCGGTGTCGGGTCATCGTTTTCCTATTATGCTGATCTCTGTTTCTTGGACAATTCCTGCACGGAAAACAGGTTTGACATGTCCCATTTCTTGTTATCATTCTTTCACTCTCAAAAAAATATCATGTTACATCTGTGCAGCAGTCCAGGATGAATCGTTTCAAAAAACTTTTCTAAAATTCGAAAATTTCAATAAGCTTTCCCTTGGTAAATATTGTGAAGTGCTTTTTCTTATTCAAATATATAATAGTACTTTGCCTTTTGGCTGTAAGGCTCGAGTGATAAAGACCTGAAATTTATAAATTATAATTGTTCTACACAGATATGTTATAATTCTGTAAAAAATGCTTTGCTCTCTTAATGTAATTGATTTGGCAACTTTTATTACTCAGGATTATTCCATCGAAACCTAACAAAAATAGTAACCGCAGCAATAGCGATAAAAACAGCAACAGTACTGCAGTTCATTGCGATGTTACAACATCTATGTTTGTGAAACCGGAAGTTTTTGAGCAGTCATCCGATACCAGTTACAATTTCGGTAACAGGTTCATTTTTCCCCTCACAAAGTTCAGGATTAGTTTCTTAACAGTTGGAAAATTCTTGACAAGCTAGATTTAGATATTGTGAGGAAAAAAATTAGTGATTGTAGCTGGAACAATAACAAAGAAATTATTGTGTCAGAAAGTCGATAAAAAGAATCTAACAATTTATCAATTCATCTAGTGACTTTAAATTTCATGAGTGTTTGACATGCTTCACAAACTTTGTCATCACGAAAATCCTATGGGACAAAGTTCCTCAATAGCAAAGTTTATTTTTGAGGGGTCTTTTTGGTTCTAATATAGTTTTATACTTTGGATAGAGACGTTTGCCGTATTGCAATTGAGGAACTTTGTTTTTGTACATGGTAACTCAGGTTTATTTCATTGTTTGCTTAAATTTTCAGGATTGGTGACGATCTATTAATGGAGCAAGAAGAAACAATCCCTTCTTCTTCTGGACCGGATCGCTCGATACAAAAAAGACAGAGGATTCGGAAAGCAAGTCATAAATCTCCAACACCACCAGTAAGCTCAGCAACAACAACGGCTGTAACAGAAATAGCAGAACTGGCGGCACTTGAAAAAGTACCAGTAAAACGCTCCAGACTGGATCCTTCACCAGATTCACCATCCGATGCAGTTGCGCACGCATTGATGCGTAGTGTCGAAGCGTTGCAACGTTTGGCGGAACGGAAACCTATGTTTGACCAACAGTCAGTCGGTACTCGAGATGCCGACGAGTGCTTTGCCGATTTTGTTTGTATGTCACTAAAGTCAATTGATAATGGTAGTCGAGTGCATGCTCGAATTGCAATTCTGCATGCTTTGGCCCAATTTCAGACATAAGGGATGATGATTTATATCCGTATGCGCTTTTTGTAAAATAACTTTTGGATAACTTTTCGGAATCATTGAACATAATGTATAAATAAATAATTGAAGCGAGGCAGTGTTACAAGATTGAAGATGTCAGGATTTGTATATCAGTTTAGCAGCAGCGATGTCTTTCGCTGAAAGTTCGGCAGTTAGCAGCAGCTGAAATGTGCGTCGCTGAAAATTCGGCTAAGCTTTTACGCATGTGAGTGTCACAAATATCAGTGATTAAGCATATATGTTGGTGTGTGGCTCGACTTTACTGCTGTAAATTAAAGTACTTTTAACACTGCCCCTTCTCATGAGATCACTGAGAATTACATTCTTTTATACATGTTTCCGGAATTTCCGAAATATATAATACTTTGAAGAAGAGGTACATTTTGTGCAAGATGTTGTTATTTGGCTATCTGATTGCTTTATCTCTTTTTTCACCACTAGATAAGAATGATATACCACATTGTTTGTGAAATACCGTAATATTCCTGCATATTGAAGGTTTGGTTAAATAAAAGCATTGCAGTTTCTAATAAAGCTTATTGTAATGAAAAACTGAATAATGAAGTTATCAGCATGGAAAATTAGCGTGGTATAGCGATGACCAAATTAAATGATTAAATTTAAATTTATTGAAATATTGGGTTAATTTAAATTAAATTTATCAAATTAGTGCATGAGAGAGGTTTCTCGATCTTTTGGCCGAAAAACGCACACATTATAAATAGGCTTCATTTGGATGCCTTTTTGGTTAGATTGCGTCGCTAGTAATCGTTATTTGTGATGGCTACTAGTAACTGCGTGGTCAATTTCAGCTACAGTCCATCTGATTTCTCTGTAAAAGAAGATCATGGTTGGTGGTGAAGTGAGTTGCGAGACAGAAAAATGAACTTTTTGTACACTTGTAAATCTATTATACGGCGAATCTTATTGTGCATTCAACAAATGCATTTCTTATCTCTACAGATCTTACTAATTTTATTGTAGCAGTAAACAATAAACAACTTATATGTTGATACAAGAAGGAAAGCAAAAGCTGTGCAGAACCTGAGTCAGCATTACTCAGTCATGCTGATTGCTATGAGGCTAGAATGATGCTGTGCTTCTCTAAACATTTATCAATTACATATATGGAAGTTACTCGAAACCCTCATATGGTATATAACGGACTGCCACTGTTACATGATACAAGATATTGCTCATCCAAAATCATGATACAAAATATTGTTCATCCAGCTATCATCCATAATTTTTTTATATTTCGAGTGAATGCTCAAATGGAAGTTTCAAACTTTCGCCAACTAAGACTTTGAAATTCTCACGTAAAGACATTGTTGTACACTTCGAATTAAGTGCAACACGTGAACAGAAGATGATGCCAAGTATTGCAAATACCTGGTTATCCATTTATTTTATGGTAATAAAAAAAAGCGGATCGGGGATTATTTTTTTTAATACAGCTGATTCGGGATTATTTTTTATTGCAAAGGCAGTAGTTCCCTTCACAAGTGACACAAATGAATTCCGCAGTATTGCTTGACCGATTCAAACTTTCTTCACTCCATTTTGCTGATGATGATGTTGTTGATGATGACAATGATTGTGACAACGATTGATTGCTGCATGCACTTTCAGGCGAATCGAATAATGGTGGAATATTGTGCAGACGAGAAATTGGTGTCGAATGCGAGTGTGGAAAGAAGCTTGTTGATTGTCGTCCAAACTGAGGTATATTTATTTTTGAAGTATTTGCCGATGAAGACTGCTTTTCTTCTGGAATTGATGACCAGTTGAATGATAACCAGCAATTCTTGAAAGCTATTCGATGTCACTTCTACTTCAATTGAATTTATATAAATTTCTTTGTGCAGAATCAAAATAGAATTTTCTTCAAATCGAAATTTTTTACTGCAAAAAAATGAAATGTTGGCCTAGTAGCCCCAAATAAACTACTAAGCTAAGTTAAGCTTAAGACTCTATGGATCCCAATCTGTAAGGCCTACTGAAGCTTGGAGTTCAAAATATGAGCATTTTAATCAACTAATAATCAGAAAGATAGTTTAATGAAAGCAAGTGTGTCTCGTCCATCATTCAAATCGGTCATGCTGCACTGCGTGAAAAAAAAATGATTGGTTGACCTTTAGCGTCGTTTCCATAAACAGATCGTAACCATTTCATTGACTTAAAGGATTTGTCGAATACCGAAGCGAGTTCCGCATTGACCGAAGCAACCAATGGGGACGCAGCGGAAGGACAACACCGGTTATAGATAAACGATGCGGTGGCTTTCTGTGCTGCTTGAAATCCATTCTTGAATCCTAGATATGCCATCTTTTCTAACTCTGGAAATACAAACGGTTTTATTAAATTTACGTAATCAAAATATCGCCTCCCAAACAAATAAATTTTTTGAAGCTTTAAAAGAATTTCAGCAAATTTTGAAACCATTATTCAAGATAAGAACAAAAAAGTAAATATATTTTTTAAAAAGACAGTAAACTTCACAGGATTCCGTCGTGCCAATACAGCCTGCTCAGCAAATCATCAACGTCGATGATAGAACAATTTGATTGGTTGAAGTTTAAAGTTATGATGAAAAAATGTGACATTGTTGCGAGGTGCTACTGAAGTGTAAATAAATTAAAAAAGGGACTCCGACTTCTTTTAATAATAGCCAAATTTTGGAGTACATCAATGATAATTGATTGGAAGATAAAAGTTGCAGTTCCTGAAGACTGAAGGCGCAGATTGAAACAGATCAAATAAGACTAAAAGATCTAAAGTGTGACATCTGAAACAAGAAGCAGTTGAATCGTGGGTCTCACGCAAGGCTGATGCACAACATATTTGGCCAAATATAATCCTGTAAATACTATGATCAATTCTTCCGTATTTAAAGTACCATAGAGTACTTTTCAAAAAAATGTTGCTGAAATTGGTGGAAAATAGAAACCGATATCCAAAAAATTTAAATTTCATGTGTATGAGAGCGCAAGTCTCCTGAAATCAAATGAATTTAAAAATCATTTCAAATATTTCATGAGAAACTTCGCAAAATATTTCCCAAACACTGCCTCTACCTCTTCTTGGATCATTACTAACTGATTCAAGATATTTGACGGTTAAATCCAAAATTTCAGTTTTTTCCAATTTTGATTCAGCTTTTGGTGATTGTAATAAATGAAACATTTTTAACTGATCCATAGCGGTATTCATTCGAGCTCGTCGGCGTCGTTCAATTTCTGCTTTATTCTGCAAAAGGACAAAAGAAGAAAGTAAAGACACTCAATGACCATTCATCACTTTCAATTTTTTCATTTCATTTTTCATCTCATCATGGAAGCTGGGTCCATTTCAGTCTCTTGATAGATCTTTTTGTTTTGCCGAAACCGAACAGGCATAATTGTACTGCTCGGGCAGAACAAATCTGGAATAGTTCCATCTTTTTCTCTGATGATACAGAGCCAGACCGCAGTTGCTTCACTGGTTCACTTGCTTGTTAATTATTCTTTGGATTTAAAATCAAATTAGCAATTTGTCACTTGCTTGTTAATTATTCTTTTGATTTAAAATCAAATTAGCAATTTGTTTCCAGTTAATTTCAAATTTGCAAAATAATCATGCAGCCATCTAAAAAAATTTTCAAGTCGTCATGATTTACTTCAACACTTTATATTGCAATTACCGAAGAGGAAAGGCTTGGAAGAAGCTAACTCATTCGATTTCTTTACCGTGCTGGATTCAGTTCGTTTTTCCGCTGATTAAATCAGAATAAAAATGAAATGAATCTAGATTCAGTAAGGAATTGAATTTAAAAAAAAAAAGGAACGATATTAGAAATAGATTGTTTAAAATTTAACAAATGAATGGTCAAACTTTCCCGCAAAGATCGGAGAAATCAAAAAAATATGAAATTCAATATCAAATTCGTTGATTACATAAAAGCATATTTTGGATGCTTAGCGTATTAAAATTCTTGATATCATTCCTGAGTTATGTGAATTATATCTGAAATATTCAAGCAAAATGGCTGAAATCCACATTTTTAATACCGAATTTAATCTACTTCAGGACATCACTCTATTATGTTGAACTCATACTCAATTAAGTTAAATCATAATTTAAAAAAGTACCAGCAAGAAATTTAAATCGCTCGAGATAGCAACAGCCAAGTCATCTGATTTCATTGCACAGATCCTAAATTTGAAAAACTACCTTATTCATGACATCCAGATTTAAATAGAATCGTTATCAATGATTACCAATTATTCTTGTGTCCAAGTTTGAAATAATTTTCAAATAGATAAATTAGCTTCTAAGGAACCCAGCAGTCCTTTAGCAAGTATGTCTGTTGCTAACCCCGAATAATCAAGTCAGTGGTGGGTGACAGTAAAACTTGATTTATGGTTTTATTTAAGCAGCATTAAAATTTTAGCAAACATTTCCTAAGAAAAAGATAAAATGTACAAGAATCTTTACATGTTAAGTAACGGTCACTGCTTGTTTCGTCCACCTAATTCATAGGATTGTCAACTTTGACCCAGGAAAATCTTTATGTAACACGCATGAAACGTGTTACATAGAGTTTATTCGTTAAATTGGATCCGTTCAACTTCAAAAGAAAAAGTTGAAAAGAAAGCAGAAGAAAAAACTAGCAAATTATATAGAAGCGACGATATTAAATTTCTCATCTGTAATGAAGTCAGTGCTTTTAATAAAGATTTACCGGGGGGGCGGTATGGGAAAATAACTAAATTCATCTGAGAGAAATTCAAAATAAAGGAAATTGTTTCCCAGAGTTCCATACAAGTAACTTTAATACATTATCCGATTCGCATCCATTATAATTCGTGGAAACAATGCCGATATTGGCATGAGAAAGATGAACTGAGTGAGAAAATGCCATGATATTTATGTATTGTAAATGTATATTGCATTAACCTGCAAATTTTTTGAGAAGCGGTATGAATTATGAACAGCGGTATGTGCATTCGGATAGCTTTTAAGAATTTCTTCCACAATATTAATTTTTTCCAATTGACATTGAGTATAACTTGTTGTTCTACAATATACTGCCTTCATGCTATTAATTAAGCAATTTTTTATTGATAAATAATTTTTATCTTTTTGTTCCATCCATACGAATTTTCAGTGAAATCTGACATATTTTTTTGAAATAGCCACTGTCATATTCTGAGCGACTACCTTTTATGAGGATAAAGGTCACTTTTTTTGTTTGTAAGAAACATTATCCATCACTGTTGCTATCTCACGTTCAAAACAATTTCCGAAGAATAAGAAGAAAGAAACTCTCACGCGTCGATGAGTTTCCGGGATTATTGACTGGGCTTATTAACTGTAATCTTTGATATCTAGCTGGAATTTCTTCACATTGCATTGAGAGGCAAAATTTGTTTTGCTTTGTTGAATTTCAAATTTTGGTGACTTTCACTTTCAATACAACTTTTTAACAATGAGTCTTTGAAAAAAAAGTTGAAGTGCGACATACCATCTGATAAAGAATGCCATCTTATCTATTTTCTCTTCAAAAGTAATTATGTTTATTTGATGTGACAGAAGTGAACAAGACAATTTAACAATAAAATTAAGTAAACAAGAAGCATAAACTAATAAGGAACTAGTTGGAGAGACAATGGGAAGTTGAGAGTAATGAAGAAGGAGTGATAAACCAGGGACACAAATGTCAACGATACTACTTATTGATATTGGCAGTTGCAGACCTAAATAAGAAATAACATCAAACAGCTCATACTCAACAAAATATCCAAATAAAATACCCAAAATACCCGAAATAAATAAATCTAAAACTAATTCTCTCTATGATTAATAAACAATTATTCTACCGACTGATAATGCATTTCCAATATGTTTTTGATTTACCTAATACTACTGCTATTTTCTATTCCTAGAAAAGGCTAACATTTAAAGTTAGCACCTTTAAAAATAAGTAAAGTGATAGGTCAGGTATCTTGCTTTGCTTCTTACTGACTCGAAACGATGGCCAATAGTACAAGTGAACGAAGAAAATTGTAAAAGGACAATTGGCAGTGCAAGTAAAATGATAGAATGATAAAATTAAAGAAAGAGTGCAAAATGGCAGTGATCATCACAATACTAATGCCACTGATAATCTGATAACAAACGAAGTGTGTGTGTTTAGGCGGCAAATAAAATAATACATAAATAAATAAACAAATATTTCGAAGTATTTCCTGGCAGTTTGTTGATATTTTGCATAACATAATAATATTTGTCAAATAGAACAAGTAAGAATTAAAAAAACAGCAGCGTTGATATTATCACTCTAGACCATTTATAGCCATAGATTAGCAAACAACCATCAGTAAGGGCTCTAGACCACTTATGGTCATAGACCATCAAACAGCTATCCATATGGGTTTGAAAACGTCGAATTATTATACTATTTTTTGTATTATAATGATTTCGTGAAACACGTGTGGCCTTATTTGTAATGGCTTTATTCTCGAATTGTGTTACAAGTTTCCACCGTTGAATTTGCGCACAATGTCAGTAACAGAGACGAAGCGTTCATCTTCTTCGCTTAGCCCAGTGCTTACTGTATCATCCGACGGGTAGGGCTGGCTTCTGGATTCACTGGATGAAATTGACTCCTCATGTGCAGACAGTTTACTTGTGTGATACAAATAATGCATCGATTTCACACTTTTTCTTTCTGTAAAGTTGACGTAACTTCAAAGAGCTATTCTATGATATGATATGCAAATGAAGAAATCTTTACATTAAGTTAAGAAAGGCCGAAAGAGGAAGAAAGGCCTCCGAAGAGAATCTTACGGAGGAAGGCCTCCGAAGAGAATCTCATGATACCTTGCTTNAAAGTTGACGTAACTTCAAAGAGCTATTCTATGATATGATATGCAAATGAAGAAATCTTTACATTAAGTTAAGAAAGGCCGAAAGAGGAAGAAAGGCCTCCGAAGAGAATCTTACGGAGGAAGGCCTCCGAAGAGAATCTCATGATACCTTGCTTGTTCAAATCTTTCACAGGAACCATCACTGTATAGTGTATCGACTGGTGTTGTTCTCCATCAAAATGTGACTCAGAGAACGCTCCATTATCATCGAAATCATCGTCAAAATCGTCATCAAATTTTTGTGATATACTGTCATAATGATCCGTACAAGGCCCAGATGATTGTGAATAATCTACTGTATTGGATGGAACTGTTGACGACAGCCTCAAATTTGCATTTCTAAATTATGTCTTAAAAGAAAAGATTGAAATTTATTCCAATAAGAAAACCTTTAAATTTTAATTTGAAAAATTTCCACATTTCGACATTTCATTCATTTTTGGCAGTGAATGCCATTGCCGTTCCTAAATTTCTTGGTAAATCAGAAAAATTATGATTAAATTTTCAGTACTGTAAAATATCTCTCATCCCTATGTTACTAAAGTGTTGAAGTCAAACACCTAATAGACAGTGACAATGCAATGATCACCAGATATACTGTTGATATGCTTACCTTCTCCTTACCGTATTCGGCATTTCATAAGTGTCATCACTACCCGTTATAATCATTTTAAAAGTTAAATTAGGGGGTTTTATTGGTAACTGTGGTGGTTGTTCCAAAGGAGATAATGGTACAGTATGAATCGACAGTAATGCTTTGTCAAAAGTGCTTCTGAAATAAATCATTGATGAGTTTTTTTAATCAAGATTTGAGAACAGTTAATATAGCAGTGTACCGAGGTGAAAATAGTGGAGGCGATGGTGGAGGTTTTGTGGGCCGTGTTATCGTTGACTTGCGTATGAGACATTCCTTATCACTTGGTGCAATTGATATTGTCATACTATTTGAATCAGACTGTAAGAAACAACTGTTAAAGAATCAAAGCAGTATTCTACTGTTGTCTAAATGCTCAGTTGAAGTTCGAAATTTTTTGACTCAAAAAAATTGTACGGTCGAATATGGCTGCATATGTATTGATATACCTTATGAGGTAATCCAATAAAATGATGCTTGGCCAAGACAATATCGTTACCGGTAAGCCGTAATGACTGTCCATAATTACTTCCAGCGCGATGCCAAAAGTGCCTACTTTTTGGACGGATCATTGATTTAAAGTTTGTAAGAAGTTGTAGGAGATTGCATGAAAAATGATTATCACAGCTATAGTTTGGTACTGTTTTGTGACAGAACCATCGTCGGATAATATAGGAAATGATTGCTGTGACAGTTAGTACAATAACCACGCAACCACAAACGTACTGAAATTGATACCTTGCAAAGACTCTCTGCAATTAAATTTTTCATTTAATTAATAAAAACAAATTTTGAGGATGGATTTGCTAGCAGTGCTCATTGCAGCTAGAATTGGCTGTATTCCAGTATTCAAAATACAATTGTCTTTTTATCAATTTGAAAAACAGAAAGCTTTTCATATATTCCAAAACAATTTCATGCTTTTTAAAAATTTTATCAAAAAATTTTTTCAAGCTTTTTTCACGAGAGTAGAAGATATTACGAATCGAAGGAATCAAACATAAAGAGTAAGAGTGAAGTTTGATCTGATGAGACCTACAGATTCAACAAGTTCAACTTGAAATGAAACTAGATGATCTGATATCTCATAACAAAAATCAACCGTCGTTTTTCACAGCGTTTATTCCAGTCTTCCTTTCAATAAATTCTCTTTAACCTTAAGATTGTGTTAAATATAACTACCCAGTTAACTCATCTTTACTTCACTTTATCGACACCAACTTACCATCTGCCAAGTTTTCACAATCTGCAAGCAATCTTTGGCACGACAGTTCCAATTGTAACACAGTTTATGCAAACCACAGTCGCATTCCTCCTTACCTTCGATGATACCATTACCGCAAAGCGGTAACGATTTCTCAACCTCATGCTGCGTGAAGAAGAAACTCGTAATCTTAATATGCCTCAGGCAACGATTCTTCTCCAGCATATTCACCATCTGTTGCAACGTACAATCGTGATCGTAACCTCTGCATAAGTCAACTTTAGCGTAAATATTTTGCAAGTCCTTCTACCTAGCGGTTACGGTTTTTAAGAAAGAAATAACGATAATTTTGGAACTGGATAATTTTCAAATAGACAAGAAAAATTCCGCAATATTTAAAATTAATCGAAATTGGCAGAATTTTTCCCAAATTTTCTTGCAACTTTCTCTTGAAACATACGGTATTTTAAGGCATCCAGAAATAGTAGTACTTTGAATTACTGGACAATAACAGTTTGGTACATCGATTGGATCAGTTGTATTACGATGAGCTACGCCAAGAAGATGTGCCACTTCGTGGAAAAATATACCACCCATCGCGGATGGATCATGTGGATAAAACTGAAAATTAATCTTCCTTAAGGCTTGCAAAATTTAAACCATTTTTTTATTCACTTCTAACCACCCACAAATGAATATTCCAAAGTTAAAGAAAAATGAAATTTTTCAAAAAAAACTTCAAAAGTTTTGATGCATTAAGAAATTTCGAGCAAAATTCAATTGGGAACAATGAAATGTTAAACATACCCCGCACAACATAACATTCTTTGAGGTACACATGCCATTAACAAATGCTAATCCACCAGCATAACGATGTGAAATTAAAACAGCGAAATCATGGGAAGGTAATTTTGATATTCTGAAAAAATAAAAGATTCGAAATTAAGTTAACAGTGTAATTTAAAGCTTAAAGCCAAAATTGAAAAGCTTTACATGACATTAATGCTCTTCAATTTAAGACTTACTTTGTGGCTGTTTTCTTCATTTGTAATTTTAAATTCAATGACAAAGGCAGAAGAAATTAAAAGTTGGGAAAGGGAAATCTCGAATTTTTTTCTGAGTGATAGTGGGACTGTGATGAGAAAAACAAAAGAATAATCATTTCTCCTTAGCAAAATTTAATTTGAATACTTTTGGGTGTCATGGAAAATGATCAGGAATTTCCAGTAAAGAAAAATTTTGTTTACTACAATGTGATAGCACTCTGCGCAGTTCCTGGAAGCAGTAAGCAAGTCGAGTTAAGAAGATCACTCTCAGTTACTGTTAAGGAAACAGAAAACTTGGCTGAAAGGGATAACATTTTAAACATACCTGGAATATCCCCTGCATTAGTTTTTGCAACCTCATTAAAAGCTCTGCTCTGATAAGTCCTTAGTCAAGTTTGAAAAGCGAATGTTATACCTTTATCACAATTAGTATATTGCTTGAAATTATTGAAATTTTGCTAATATCAATAAAAGGATATAAATGCTTACCTACGATTTCTGTGTTCTTCAAAAGAATACAAACTGAGGTCATTACGATATGTTTGTAATATATCCACCACAATTATTCGAATATTTATTTGATAAAAATACTGCAACCAAAATATAAATTCTAAAAAGATGAGGATGTTGACACAATGAGTAACAATACATATGTTTTAGAGTAACAGAAGTTGAGTGAAAACTTACATTGTTAGCTTCTTGGACCAATTTCATCACATCGCTCTTTACTTTATCCACATCGGAGCCATAATGATTAGTCTGCAATTAGTTGCAAATAGGTATTTGAAAGAATTCTCTTTGAATTTACTGGAGTAAAAAGAGGAACTATTACAAGGAATGTGGTTGATGACAAAGTGTGCAGTGAGCCATCTCAAGATTATCATTCAGTAGAGCATTCCAATCTAATGGATCGAAAAATTACACGAAGATTAAAACTATCTCCGATTGCCTTACTTTCCATCTAAAACTGAGGATATCTCAAAAAAACATACAATCTTAGAATCAACGAAAATGAGAGCGTTGAGGAAGTGTACATAGTCATTAAGTTGAGCACCACTGTAATCCGGTGCCGGTTCACCCCATACGGCTGACTCACGACGTGATCGCCGTGATATTCCTTCAAGATGACGATGATGATCCGTAATATTTGACTGAAAATGACGCAATGAGTTAAAAAACAAAGCGAAAAAATTATCAGCTATTCTAAATCCAGTCGGATGAAAGCTAATCAGAAAGATTGTCATTCAGTGAAATTTTTCAATTTGAATGAAGGGTCAGTTTGAATAAAAGGTCAATTATACTCCATTCCAACTGCAACAACATTCCAAACTGCCTTACCCTAGAGTAACTTTAGGTCAGTTTAACTTACATCAAACACATATTTTATTTTTTCTGCTAATAAATGCTAATTATTATCATTGTATTCTTTGTTAATGATTTGTTGGGAACTTCTACTTTCTGTGTGATCGGTTAAAAATTGACAAAAAGTAATACTTGCAATTTTTCATAAATAAATTAAATTTACCTCATAGGTGACATTCAAATCAGCGACTGACTGTGCTGAAATTAGATGAAAAAATGAAATGATTAGAAGGGCGAGAATAGATGTAATCATTGGTAATGTCATTCAATGTGAGTTTCAGCAACAGATCGTAGTGACTGTCATCGCATCAGTAGATTGAGATTGATGATTGGATGGAGGAATCTACCACTAGGCATATGCGACACAATAATCATATCAGATCTTTAAATGAGAAGAATCATTTGAATCAATCTGAAATTTTTGAAAAAATTATCCAAAATTAATGAAAAAATAATGGATTCGAAAATCATGGAATTATTTTGTTTAAAAAATTCCTGCTCAAAGTATTACTCAATTAGCTACAATGCAATATACAATACTATTAGAGGTCATATTTCTGCTGACAATCATTATTAACAGTTCATTTCTTGTAGTGCTAAATGTAAAATATCCATTGACCACTTCATATATCACGTAATTAACGAAAAAAAGGAACTTTGGAAATATGTACAATGCAATGACTTCTAATAGTAGCAATTCAAGTTGGCTTTATTCCGCAATATAACAAAACATCGAAGCACTGCTTGATGGAAATTGAAGTAATAACAAAGTTTGCAGAAAGAGTTTGCTTATTTTGCATGTGACATAAATGCAAACGAATGGATTGAATTGGACACAAATCATTATATTTTCATTTATTCCATCTATAGACAAAGGAAGAATGAAATGATTCTAGAATCCCGAGTATTCAATGTATCAGGAAATGAAACTTGCGGGAAGCTAAGACAGCAAACGAATATCATCGAGATTTAATTTGACCAATGTGAAATAACCTGTGCTGATATGATAACGATAATAGTATATTTGCCGAGTGCATAATTATTATTTAATTTTGAATTCCTATGTGACAGCATAATGAGAAGGAAAATATGTTTTCCAGTATTGCAGGATAATGAATGCAGCATTAGTACTACTATCCAGGATGACAGTTTTAAACTTCTTCGGGATCGTGCATGATTTATTCAGGGTTGTCCTGAAATTTCATAAATTCAGCAATTATGACGAGCTGAACATGATGGTTATCGATGACTCCAAGAATATCTCCTATCCTTAGTAAATCGATATGTTCCGCGGAAATTATACGAGACTTTTCCCGTGCTAGCTATACTTTGTACATCTAGATGGCAACTGAACATGAGAGAGAGAGAGAGAGAGAGAATTTTGAACATAAATGAAATTCATATTACGGGGTGAAAAAGCAGAGGAGTTTATTTAGTTCGGAGAGATGGCTATAACGATCGCTTATGTGAGAAGCACAATCGAGGCAAAGGGCCATTTGATTGGTATCGCCGAAAGAGCACTACTGGACGCCATCTCTTTTTATATTCAATGCTTGTTTTTATTTTCTGATCTCTTTTAAGAGAAAATGCAAATGGCTTACTTGAAAGAAAGCAAAAAGCAATTCAGATACTTTTCTTTGTATTTCTTTGCTCAAAACAGTTCAAAACAGTGCACAATGATTTTTGTCTTTCAGCCATACTGCTATGATTGCAGCAATGAACTTTTTGTCCGTTATAGCCTGCACAGCAATTAAGAGAGATGAACTTTTTGTCCGCTATAGCCTGTACAGCAATTATGTACAGCAATTAAGGGAGATGAACTTTTTGTCCGCCATAGCTTGCACAGCAATTAAGAGGGATTAGAAGAAAGAAGCATTTGGCATCGAATTTGCATTTATTTCACTATTTCAAACTGGAAATCAACGGCATCAAGTGTCTGGGATTATTACTGCAAATCAAAATGACTTCCGAAATTTAGTTTCACTTTTGGAAGAATTTTAGTCGGCTTAAACAGGTAGAAAGTTATCTGAAACTTGGACTTTAATAGGAAAAAGTACTTTAGACATCCGAAAAAAGTTGGCGATTGGAATTCAATAAAGTTTTTTAGCCTTTCAATTTCTTTTCTATTGGAATCCAACAGAATGAGTAACTACAACATAATAATGTCAGAAAATTAATAATATAATTTTATTTGCAAGTAGTTTTCGGACATATTTTGTCTAAGTTTCTATATGTGTGCATAGGGTTTGGAAATTCAAGGATTTCTCTTGGAACACCCGAGATTTCTTGCACTCGCACATGTCAACGGACATTCATTTCAATTTTTCAAATTTCAGGAATTTATGATATTATATTGATTCAATTACTTATCTGATCGAAATCAGAAAGGAATAGAAGTTTAGAATAGAGGAAATTGAAAGTCTACTCATAATTGGCTTTCTCAATGATTGAGATCTGGATGATAGACTTGTTTGAGGGATACTTCTCATTTTTTTGAATTTGAAAGAGAAATTTGTTTAAAAAATTTTGAGCCAATTTTGAAAAACTGCAAATTTGGAATGACTTTTTCTGTGAAGTGAGATTTGAGTGTTTATTATACAAAATTCTTTCGGTGATAGGAAGTGCTCAAGAACGTAAAGCAAATATTTATGCTAATTTACAAGTCCACTGTAAAATATCATATGATTACTTTATTGATATGCATGCAAAAGTCTCAGAAAGCCTAATGGAGAGAGTAA
This sequence comes from Mansonella ozzardi, assembly GCA_029876185.1. Lineage (NCBI taxonomy): Eukaryota > Metazoa > Nematoda > Chromadorea > Rhabditida > Onchocercidae > Mansonella > Mansonella ozzardi. The sequence continues at coordinate 30,467 of JARVGP010000058.1, read as the reverse complement.
GGCTTTGGAGCTCAGCCATGAAAATGTTGCACAAAGCCTAACTAACAGCCTCAGTGCTATTTTTAACTTTCTAGTGATCTGATCAAAAATCAAATATAAGAAAATTTAGACAAATTAGTTAGGAGCACTAATATTATTTGTTGTTCGTTTGAAAAACGTTAAAAGATTTTGTAGTTTACTTTGAAAATGAAATAAGAAAAGGAACAGTATTGTTTCATTTCATTTACCTAAGATATATGTGGTGACAATAGATCCGTGAAAGACTTCCGGAAGATGACAAGAGTCAAAATGTTCCCTGCTATCAGATTAAAGTATATGGCATTAGTAGCTATGACTATGTAATGTAAATTCTTTGTATCGTTTTTTTCTTTTCTATCTCTCATTGTCCTAAATATTTCAAGTTTTTTAGTTTTTCTTCCCTTCTCTTCATTCATGCAAAAAAAATGAAAAATCTTTCTGTTCGTTCTTTCTCCCTCAAAAAAAAGACTGAATAAAAAAGTTTGTGAAAAACCAGACATTCTTTATGCCGAATTTTTTGCATTCCAGGAAGGTTTCTTCATCACACTGCTTACCAGTGAAACGGACAGTCTCTTAAAATGAAGAAACTCTTTTTAAAGAGGAATTTATTTTTTTCAAATTTCTCTCTTTCAAACTCTGCTGATGAGGTCGCCAATCCAGAAAGTCGCTGTTGACGAGGGACTCCGTTGTTAGTCAAATGCTGGAGATAATGGAGCATTGAATATGTTATGCGTAGTAAGATAACAGGATGACTCATATAAATGGGTGTCCAAACTAAACAAACAATGAGTCATGTCATCTGTGGGTTGTCGATATGATCTATGTAGTAGAGCGAGCATACAATCAAAGCTTAAGCTAAAACATAAAGCATTCCACATAATAATGAACAGTTGTTTGTATTAATTGGGAAAACAGCTCAAAGACACACTTTCCGAAAATGGTAATGTCGCATTTGTACTTATAGCAGATCAGAAATGTGTCCTTTTCTGAATGGAACAAATTTCTAATTTCAACTCAAATATTTGGGTGTGAATAATCCGATTATTCAAATGCGCCTTTATGAAGAATTTCTACGATTGTTTTATGTTTTTCATACTATTTAATGGAAATATTTCCAATAATTCCTCGGTGAGGAATATTAATTGCTTCAGACTCGGAAGAAAGAACAGCGGAATTGCCATCACTCTAATGCTACTATCTAATTTAAATAAAGTGCTGCTGTTTTTTTCTTTCTTTTTCTTTCGAAGTAATAATTAAATCCACTTAAAAAAATTTAGTCCATTTATTATTGTAATGAAGGATAAACATGCAACACTTAATTGAAAAAGAATATTTAAAATCTCACCTTATAATAAAGTTAAAAATTAAAGAAATTGCTTCGAGAAGTATCAGGAGAAGTAGGAGAATGTTGACAATTGAAAGTCCTGCTTAAAGTTGTCATAATTTTCAGACATTGGTGCCAACTGGTCCAATTAATTAGCCTGATATACAACCCAATCAGATATATATCACATACTTTGCAACTCGTTCACATATATTTATATATACTTTTCAAGGCGCATTCTTAACTTTCAAACGATTCAATAGCGGATGATTTCAAATGAGTTAAATGGATTTGTGATGGAGACTCAGTTTAATTTCCCATCAAATCATTAATTAGTAACAATAGCATTTCTAATGTCAACTTAAGAACGACATCCACTGGAAAGTGAGGGATGATAAGAACGATTATTGTTTAACTGAAATCTTTCACAGAAAAAGATGAAAAGAGATTACGATAATACAGCGTGAAAGTTCCCTCTTTCCGCCAAATACAAAAAGTTCTTAGAGCAATTGGAATATCTCTTCCGTAAACAATGCAATGAAAGTTTCAAAAGGAAGAGAAAAGTGTGTAAGCCCTGTCAACCACGTCAATCGGGTCCATAAATATTTGATTGAAAACTGTGCGAATATGAAGGATTTGTAAAATTAAAGCTCGAGTCAATATATCAGCATGGAATACTGAACTTATGTAATGAAATTTTTGGTTCGGAAAGTTTCATACATCCAAGAAAAGAGACGAAACAATCTCTTCTACTAATATCCTGAATCCTTTCCCCTAATTCCTTCTTCCTCTCTCCCTCTCTTCCCATTTTTCGTAATTTGTTTTATCTCTATATCAATTTATCTGATATATAGTAATAGAAGGATTATAGGATGATGTCCAATTAAATACACGTCACATAAAAATCATGCTTTAATTTAAATAGATTTTCAAGCTAATTATAAATGTACAAAATAAATTCTGATGTTTTCCATATTGTGAAATATTGAAGTGATGATAATGGCAATGAAACTGTAATCGACGATGGCAGATGTTAAGCGGAATGATTTGTCGGCTGACAACATGACTACTTCCGGAATGGCAGTGTATTTCCTTCCCAAGCAAATCATCATATCAAACGCTGTAGTTATCAGAATATAGTTTCCAATGATTCGAACAACTTGAACTCATCGATGTACATACTTTTCACTAGTTTAGCTTGCCAGGCAGAAGCATTTTCGTTTCCCCATTCTTCTAGTTTTTAAAAAAAGAAATTGAATCACATAGGAGGAAGTTCAATGGGACAGGAGGAAAAGAAACATCCAAGTGATTTTCGTATTCTGAAAGACTACGATGGAAGGAATTTGACTTGAAGAGAAGAGGAAGTCCTTCGCAAGAATAAATGACTTCAGTGTGACAAAACATTGAAGCAAAAAAATTCAAACATTTGCCAAATACATTAACAACTATTGAAGGAATTTCAATTTTTACAATGAAAAGAAATTATGGAAAAATCATTGTGGGCAAAGTACAATTCACAGACATTTTTATCAAAGATTACAAGCTGCTTACTTTGAGAGGAAAACAGTTAGAAAATAACTTTAAGAAAGAAATTCGCAGACTTTAAGCATTACACACACTGCGACTAAAATTCGCTGCAAATGGTCTTACTATTTATAAATGATTGATCCAAAAGTGAAAAAGATAATATGGGACAAATCTTCTGATGAATTCCCGGAATTCCTGGTAAGTGCAAACAGTCACTGAAACCATATACCGGATATAGCCAAGCATATAAGCTTCCCCATGTGGAACATTCAAAGGTATCAACTGTTTAATTCATTCGTCGAATATTGGATTTGATTAACTTAAAGATCTGTTATAAATTCTGGAAATTCGTTTCATGACAAATAGATCAGTGATCAGATCAGTGACTGTAACGTTTCAGTTTTCTTGCTCTAATACTACGCAACAGTACTGAATTAAAATGTGAAATAAGTCTCAGCGCTATGATATTTTTTCTGAAATTCAATTTGTAATTTCTTTTTACTCTTATTGGAGTTCCAGCAAGGAGCAAAAGACTAAAAGAAGGATTTCCCCAACAATGAAAAACTAAAGCAAAGAAATAATTTTTAGAATTAAAATGAGAGTGCTGAAAACTACTTCAATCTAATTATGTCCATTTCATTCAGTCCAATGAAAACGACAAATTTCCAAATGAAAATCCTATCAGAAAAATAAGCCAAGTGAAACTGTACAGTTCAAAGCATCTCATTCAAATGATGGCTTGTCGGTCATTAGATGGAATCACGAGAGCTAATCAGTTTAAATTAAATTTGACAGATGTACAGGTTTGCATGCGATAGGGAGAATGTCGTAAGGGTCAACGATCACGTTACAGAAACCGGAAAAGAAGAAATTTCAACGAAATTCGATTCAATGCATATTAAATATTATACATAACACATAATATCATAAATTAATAGTTGGATGATAAATAGACGAAAAATCTATCACTTTCTTAGTGAGCTTCTTTAGGCTTCTCTGTTGTTAAGGAATAATGGTGACAATTTCGATCAGTTCATTGGTGGTTCATAGGCTAAGCCACATCCAATAAGCTCTTTTGTGAGCCTTCATACTTTTATCAATTGGCCCAAGGCCAAAGAAAATGCATTCTGTGCTTTTTGGAAAATACTTCAACGTGTAACCAAGTATTTTCTTGAAATTTTTTGAACTGAATATCCATATCGAAAAGTAACAATCGAAATTTAATTAGCATTCTGGATGTTCTTAGACATATCAGTGATTTGTGCTTGTAAGCTCATATGGCAATTTTGTATGAGAGTGCAAAATTAACACTCAACAAAATATCTGTCATGCCCTGTCAACAATTTTAATCTGCCTTCACCATATTTCATATAAAATTTAAACTTTCGAATTTCGCTACTTCTGATCTACCTTTGATCTTACCTTAATGCCTTCGAGACATATCTATTTGTAGTGTTCCCATAACTGAGGACTAATTCCTGAAAGAGAAGAAAAGAAATGGGAAGAATGAAAATGAAATAAGAGTGATAGGCAGCAGTGATAATTAGTGGCACTGATAATTAGCTTTTGACAGTAGAGCCTATCATCACTTCCACCTCTTTCCTTCCTTTTATTATCTTCACATTATGCATCTTTCTGGCGAAGAAAAATGAAATGAGAGGGAAATTTTTAAAATTTCACAATGCAAGAGAGTTTTTTTAAAGGACTTAGCTGGGAGAGATATCCAACTTCAGTTCGATCACCCACAAAGGCTGCTCAGCAGTTCAAATCACTCCTCCATCACTGTCGCCTTTCATACCTTCTTCCGACAAGAAGCATATACATACATACATATATACATACATACATACATACATACATTCATACACACACACACACACACATACACATACATCGCAATAGTAATGTGGGAAAAAAATGAAGAAGGAAAAGTTTTTTCTTCACCAGGTTGTTAAAAAAATGTCCAACCATTTATTATCTAATTGTCTGTTTCAGAAAATTAACCCACACCGTTGCTGAGAAAAGCAGGATATTTAATAAGAACTCCCGGTAGATGTTCATTCCAGTAGCATCGAAGTAATCTCAGTGATTTCTTTATGATTTCCTCGCAAAACTGGCGGCTATTTTGTAGAAGAAAAAGAAACAATAAATGTTATTAGTTTGAAATGCAAATTACTTCACATGGCTAATTAATGGAACGAGAAACGATTCTTCATTGTACAAAAGATTTAAAAGTATCATTGAGGATAGACAGAATGCTCATCGTTAAATTTCTACCACAATCTCAAAGTACTTCCTTCAGGAAAGTTTTATTTTGTCCTTCTGTTAGGCTCAGTATTACAAAATCACAAACCTTTTAAAAGCCTATCTTCCTAAATGTAAAAGAGAAAGAACAGTTGAAAAGAGCAACATGGTTTATTAAAGGCTAAAAGTAAAAGAATTTGGAAAAGGATAGATCTATTTAAAAACAACTGACAGACCAGTAGAATGGTTTGATCACTGACCATTTGATAATTGACCAAGCAAGCAATGCACCCAAAAATTTATTGAATAAGCTGTAGCAACATTAGCCCGAAAATGCGCTCTCGACAAATTAAATGCTTTTCATAGGCAAATGTAAAAGAAGCAAGAGTTTGCAATAAAAAGATGAAATTCCATTTTTACGGTCAGTCGTAATTATTAAGTTGTGTAAAAAGAACCAGAAGGTAACATTTGAGAAATTGAAACTCCTGCCTGGCCCATCACTGTTTCTTAGTGAGGATCGAATTTTCATTAATACCTTCTGACTTCTTAATGATGACCTCATAGTAATTATTGTCAACGCTGTGATTATTGTTAATGCTTATTGTTAACGCTGTGAGCAAAAAGGACTGATGTTTCCTGTACTCTCTTGATGGATCCGCTTGATAAAGATGACACAACCTATCGAAAGTTTTCCGAGTGAGATAATGCATTTGTAGGTAATTTATAGGGAATATTGAATTGAAATGTCTTGCTCATTCCTTGTGGATAAATCGGCTATGTCCATTTGTCAAATTGTCCGAAGGATGAATCATCTTAATACAAAAAAAAGGAACAAATTCAAAAATGGCTGAAAGGACAGATGCATTATGTTCAAATATTGGGAAATAAAGGAAGGGGGCAATTCTAAGCTGAAATGAATTGAAAAGAAGGGTTAAAGCAAGGGAAGGGAAGATTTATTAGAATTTCTGCTACTATCAGTCATGTCACGATCAGATCTATGTGATACACAGTTTGTACCATATGATTTTATTTTCATTTCAATAGATTTCAAGTAAACCACCAGTCAAATATTTGTTGTCATATAAAATTTGGTTTTGTTTGAAATAATTTTAAGTTAGTTTTCCATAATTAGAAATCTATCGAATTCCTTCACAGTTGAAAACTTATCACTTAATTGATTATTTGGCAAACCGAGGGCAAATCATCGGAAATGAGTGCTCTTGTGAAACTTGCTTGGCATATGACGAACTTTCTCTGTCACACAGTCACTCTCTTTACTACAGTGAAATGAAATGAAAACAAATCGATCAGTTCGCCGTAATTTCAGCTCTTTTCCATATTTTAATAATTCGCAGCAAAGTTAAATGAAATGCTTTGAACTTCCCAAAATTTAGTGTTCCGAATTTTAAGTTTGTGCTGAAGGCATCGTTTTTCAGGAAAAATAGTAATTAAATCAGATTTTTCTATGTTTCACTCAATATGGTAGGGATTTTTCGGGTCATTCTAAGCCGATAAATGTGCTGATTGCGATCAGTGACTACTAGTGTGACAGACAAAGGACATCTAAAGAGGAATGATCATTCGATATGTTGTTCAGTTAGATATCAATCACTCCAATCTTATCACCTTATCAGCAACAAAGCATCGATGGTGTAACTTAGCATTCTAAAGATCAACGAATTTCTCACCAGTACTCACCGTCATTCAAGCCAAGTAAAGCATGGCAAATTCTGTTGTACAACTATTTCTTCTCCATGCATTACTGCAAACTTGATAAGAATGCATAAATCATCCCAAGTAAGTTGCTGCAGTAGTTCATTGAGTCATTTATGAATCGAAAAAATGGAATCTAATCAAAATCCCAAAAACTATTAAAGATACAAGACTGAGATCATTTAATTGTATAAATGATAATACTGAGATTAGCCAGTCCCTTACAAATGCATTTCTCTGTTTATAGCAACATGCACTTTCTAGGTCTGTCGTTTTTATGACCCATTCAATTTGCTATTGCATATCATTAGGATTTTATGTGAATTATTGAAATAAAGCATATCATCATGATGAACTGAAAAGACCTCACTACCTAGAAATCATTCTGCAATACCTTTACATTATTATACATGCCTTAGCACTACTACAGGATATAATAGTAAGCTGAAAAATTTTACACATTTCCTTTCAGTATTGCCTTTGTCTTTCTGGATTGTACTTTCTGCCCAACTGTTGTTATATCTTTTTAAATTTGTACTTTCTGCCCAACTGTTGCTATAAACCTTTCTGGATTATGTTGCTATAAACCTTTTTGGCTCTCAATTGTTGCTATGCCTTTCTAGATCATAGTTCTGTACAATCTTGGTAACTCAAAATAAATAGGAAAGTTTTTATAAATAAACGAAAAAATCGCATGGGAAAAAAACAATTATCATTTATCGTTTATCGTTTGTTCATTATCATTATCGATAATTTTATCGCTTTGCGCTTACCAATAATTTTGCATAAATACGAGATTTGACAAACAGATGGCATAATTTTTGCAACGTATGGCTTATCCCAAATGAATCATTCAAAAAGAGTGAAGTGGTAGACTAAAGATTTCTTAAAATTCTGTTAAATCTTTCTTCTACTTAGTTTGACAGCTAAATGTATATAAAATTCTTGCAGAATGCAAAGGCATGAAGCAATGAAAATAGTGTAGGCTAGAGTTACAAGATTGGGAAAAGATTGTCCTCATCAAAAGAGGGAGGCATTTTTTTATAATAATATTGTGATTAAGATAAACTTCTTCCAAAATAAAACAAAGAAAAGTTAAAAATCATTAAGACTAAAAGCAGCAGCTTTTAATTTTATGAGAAAAGATAAGTAATGGTTACCGAAACAGCAGAAAGGGACTGATTCTCATGACCACCGACACAAAACTATAAAAGACAAACAGATGTGCGAACACTCTAAATCTGACAAAAAAGACAGATGAAAGGCAAGCCAATGGTTCCAATTGCTTACCATCTTCAAACAATGTCGAAAAAAACCTCGTAAGCATGAGGAACCAGTAGGTGCAACAACAATAATACCCGCTATCTACAAATTGCATGGATGAGAACTCTGCCAAATTGGTGAAATTCAAACATTCATGTTACGACGATCAATTTCAGGAATCCCCGAACATTAATGATAACTACTTCATTCATCGCACAATTTGGTAATTTCTAGTTCTCCAAATTTCATTTTGCAACAATATCTTATGACCGTCTTTTACCAAAGTTGTTTTTTACCAAAAAAGTTATAAGATGTTTAATAGCATGATGCGGTCTAGATCAAGTGATCTAGACCGCAGCATGGCAGTTTCCAAAGGATTTAGCTATCGTACAACAGTTTCCGACAGTTTCCAAAGGATTTAGCTTCGCAATATCGCAGTGCAATTAATAAGTTAATTATTCGAAGCTAAGTTTTTTTAATTAAAAAATAAAAACAAATCAGATCCACCCAGGATTTCACTAATATAAGCAAAATCCATGCCGATGGCACACATGCCAATCAAAGAACGTACGGGGGACCAATCTTCAGAAAGCTACAAAAGTTTGTCTCCAAGATTTCAATATCACAGTACAAAATCAATTTATCAAAATAGTAAATATTTCCAGATGAAAACAAACCTCGTCATATAACAAGTAAAAGATGAAAACATTCTTTAGGAGCTAATTTCTGCAAAATTTCATTAATGCTTTAAATAAAGCTGGAACTGTCGAACACGAGATTTTGTGTGCTAAGTCAGTCTCTCTCGCGATGACTGATTTGACGCCTTTTCCTCGGCCACCACCGTAGAAGATCGGGATCAAGAAGTAACTTAGGTGGTCGTCCCATATTAATCGACTTGCAATGCTCAACAAGCCGTCTTGTCATCCGAACGACATGATCACCTTTCCAATATTTGATTAACTGCATTGTCTGTAAAGTTGAGATTATATCATCTTCGGCCACACCGGAAGCAGAACTCAAATCTGATACCTGAAATCGAAAATCAACAATATCAATACAAATCCACTCCTCTTTTTTTCCTTTTCTATAAAAAACCGAGAACAAAAACAGCAATCAAGATGAAGTAACACATTTTAGCTGTCACAGATTTCACGTACCTGATAATTATTTCATTTAAAACTTGGTAGTTAACTGATATTAATTATTACGTTCAAATCATGAAAAAAGTTGATTAACTTTGGATCAGTCTTACCGTTACATCATCGATATTCAGCCTGTCAAGGGCTTCTAATAATATCCACCACCAGTAGCTACGGTAACTAACTTTCCCCAAATCGGACAATGGTTTTTCGGGAGTTCCAATCACTCCTTCACGATTGGACAATTCATAACCTGTTAATAGATATCAAAAATTAACTGAGCTACCTAAATAACTGATGGCAGACACTAAAATGATTTGTACTTAATTCAATTATAACTTTAAATATCTCAAAGAACAAAACAGGATGGGAAACCAAAAGCACTTACTCAACTGTATGAGCAACTTTCCATAACCCTTTCGTTGAAATGGAGGCAAAACCATAATGCATGCAAGATTGTTTGCAGAAAGTAGCTCTTTAGAAAAGTGACCAACAACATGAGCACCAATTTCGTCAACCTAAACGGAGTGATGATAAAATGAAATGAAATATACAGAAATTTTATGGATCAGAACTTGAACTTTGTTCTATTCATATAATTATTACTCACTGTTATGCGATAAAATGGAATCGAAGAATTTCTTGAACATATGTCTTTTCAATGAAATGAAAAGTAAAGTGTTAGACTTCAAATTACAACAATTTTTATCAAATAGTCACTGTTAATAAAATCTCCTTATTTTAAGTGATAAAACATTCACTTACCTCACATAAAACATAAAACAGGAAAGTTTCAACATCAAAAAATAGTGTTTTATGATCCAGGAACAATTTTGATAGCAAGCAAAGACACTGGCAATAAGCCTAAATAATAAAAAAGTACTGTGCTGGTGATATCTATAAGCAATTTCAAAGTAATGAGAAAAAGGAAATATTTCAGATCAGTAAAACAGTCACCTTATTTACTTTTCCATCAACTTCATAAACTGACAAATTCCCATCCCGATATATTTCATCGCCTGGAGGTTGTCGCCGATCGCAGTAATGTAACTGCAAATGTTCTGTTAAAAAGCTAATTGTTTGCAAAAACTATCATCATGTATCACAAATTTTTGAATGAGATAAAACGGCAAAAAAAAAAAGGAATTCTAACCATATGACAGCAATATTCCGCTTCCGTTTGCATATATGCTAAGCAGTATTCACATATGTACAATATTGCTGCCTTACTATATTCATCTGGATATGGCGAGACATACCAAGCGTCGATTTCATAATCACCATAACGTATCTTGTCGATATTTTTTACTTTTGTCATCTAAACGAGAACATAAAAACATACTGTTTATAAGAAGTGGAGGCGTGAACAAAGTATGATTACAAAAGATTCTCGAATGAAAAGTCTTTCTATTAAAATGAAAGGGATTTCAGCGAATTCTAAGAAGTATGTATATATTAATATGAATAGCCAAGGTAATGAATGAAAAATAGAGAGGTTTAAGAAAAAAATTACATAAAATTTGTCAAGATTATGTATAAATAATGTGTATAAATTTGAACTGATGGATCGAGATTTTAGCAATATACATCAGCTAGTAAACAAAGCGACATAAACCAAACATCGCTGAGTTACTAGAAAGATTTATTTTATGAGGTGTTAGATTATGGCGCATGTGATAGAAAGCACAAATTATCAAACATAAATACCTCCGCATGTTCTTTTTCCAGCTTTGCTGTTGTCGCATCCATATCTTCATAACTTTTTTGTACATGATTAAATTCTTCGTGTATGCGCCGCTGACTTCGAGTCAATGTTCCACTTTCTAGTGTGCCGGTCAAAGATGATGGTACCGACTACAAAAATAAATTTGTAAATGTAAATCATCCGCAGCATCACCGAAATGAAAATCATTGTGCCATTAGATTTTATACAGGGAACAAAGTGAAATTTTTTAAAGCGTAAATTCCATTTCTTGTTTCAAGTTTTCAGAAAATAACTAATTCTTTGCTTTCCTAAATATCCTAGAAAACTGCAAGTGATCATCTCTTCCCGACCCGAACTGTAGTTCCATTGAAACAAACAACTGTTAATTATAAACACAATCATAGGATCATTCCTACCATTGACTCAAGGTCGGTTCCAGACTAGCTACTCCGACAATAAAAACTATACAGAAACATTCAGCTTATCAATAAATCAAATGTCCTATACCAGAACAGAAGTGGAAGCGTTTAGATTTGCTCTTGCCACGATGCAGTTTCTTCCCACCCATTCATCCAGACGTCTGTCCATACCATCATAATGAACATAATACATCTTATTCTGTTCTTTCCTGCAAACAGAATAATTCATGCAATAAAGAACTTATTGGAAATTAAGTTACTGGAAAATTTACAAAGCATGTAATTATAACAAGTCACATTTTATTTTTTTTTTTATAAGCGTAAGCATCCTTAGTGGTAACATTCAAGCAATAACTAGAAGTGGGTAATTATCTATTCATGCAACTCTGCCTACCTTAGAAAAGAATTCAAAAATGGAAAATCTCTCCGAGATCAAAAAACTGTTAAATAAGTGCTAATTTAGGTGCACAAAATCAACAACTTTTTCCATACTTATTCAAGTCGACATTTCTCGGAAAGTTTTATTATTTCTTTTGTCACTGTTGTTAATCGTTGTAAACAAAATGATTTTAAGTTAAAGTATCCTATTTCCTGTAAGATGTATTTTATCCTACAAACCTCGCAGCAATATCAGTTTCCACCGGAATATCTTCACCCGAAACATCGTTTAAAAGATTTGTACAAACCTTGTAGACATCCATATCATCCTAAAATAACTTTAATTCATGAATATTTCTTTCAAATGTCACTTTTTAAGAAACCCATTGAGAGTAAGTAAACGTTCCTGTATAAGATATAAAGATGAGAAGAAGTAAAGTGAAGCCCTAAAAGACTAAGATCTATTCTTTAATAAATATACGTTAACTAGGTACATATTCCACTAATTCTACTTCAGTTCTATTGATGTGTACATAAAGAACGTATAGTGAGTGTTTCCGTGAGTTCCATTTCTATATGTTAATACCCCAACATGCTCTTCATTCATATGACACAGATGAAATAAATCACCGATGATAAAGTGTTAGTAGCAGTAACAGCGGAGATGGTAGAAGGAGAAACCAAAGATGTGCTTGCTTGTTCACCATCACGAATTTCCACGACTGTTGCAAGACAACGCTCGTCCGTCACACCATTCTTGTTCGGTGCCCGACGTAGCACAATGAATGTTTCTCCAACTTTTAGTACTGTTGATGGTGTAAGCAATTCTGGTGGTGTCGTTGCAGGTGGCAATGAACGGTCTTTTTTTGAACGTTTACTCATGTCGGCGATACTCTGGAAATGTCGAAGATACGCTAATAATACAAATGGATAATGGATACATTTAAAAGTTCGAGTTTCTCTACTCAGAAATACTATAAAAAAAACCTATAAAAATACCTATAAGTGACCTATAAAAAATATGAACGTGTGAACCATTTTAAAATACCTGATGCGAAGAAAAAAGGATAAAACTAGAAGTATAAGGGAATATATTGATTTACGCGGAAAAAGGATAGAACTAGAAGTGTAAGGTAACAAACTAACTGAAAAGATAAAACATTTAATAAAAAGTATCATTCAGAACAAGTACTAGCCACTCTCTATTGCCCTGCAGTAAATCATACTATCCACCAGAAGACTTCCCCAAAGGTATTGGTTTTCGCGTTTCGAACATGCGCCTATTTTGAACCATTCCGAGAATGAAAGATGACAGTTTGCTGAACATATGGTCATCGCTAATTGTTAAAATATTTTGAGTCGTAGTAGGTCAGTATTTAGTGGACAGTGTACATGTCGCTAGTTTGAACTTTATATCATAGACCCTGTATTTCCGTTCCTTTGAATGACAGGAAGTTCGAGGAATATATTTCAAACTTGTTTTTTTTTTGTTATAGATTAATGTCTTCTGGAACGGATAAGATGAACGAGACGCTGGAAAATATCAAATCCTCTATTGTGCGTTGGTGGACGGCAGTTAATGCTGATAAACGACCCACACCAAATCCGGCACGAATGGTCACCGTTCAGGAGGTAAGGACTTAGTCGTATGTTCTAAATTGAACTTTCGGTTCTTCTCTTTATCCTTATTGACCTTTCTCTTTGTACTGTGCTTTTCTGATCATTATAAACGCAGTGCATTTCTTGTTTTGTTACGTAGAAACACGTACTTTGCTACATTGTAACAGAAATGTCGGAAAAAACGGAACAGTTTTCAAATCTTTCATTTTAATCATTTCTCAATTAGATTACGAGTATTTCAAGCACACAAATCTTGTCAATCAATTGACATTGGTTTTTTTCTGGACTTGTTGAAGCTTTTGAGATATCTCTCCTGCATGTTTCGGCAGTATGCGGGTGAATCCATGCAAGAATTCCAGTAATTTAGCTGAGGTCTGATCTCATGAAGGTATCCAGTGCATCCTTGTCAAAAATGATCGATGAACATAATGTGTTAAAATCTTTGTAGTTGCCGATGTATCCGGATGAGAAACCATATTACAAGGAAGTCCAAGAATTGCCTTTGCCAGTGCAGAAGGAAATGGAACTATTGCGACGAGCCGCTCTAAAACGTTTTGGAGGTGCTGTAGGGGTAATTTCTTTCGGAAACAAATATTTTTCGTGGTGTTAAAGTGCAGAAGGAAAGAAAAATGGAAGTTTAAAAGAATTTAAAAGTGAATTTATAAGAGTAAAGTATTGTACGATAGAAGGTATGGTTTTTACGACTTTTTATGACTTTACTTTTACGACTTACTAGACGCTCCTGACCATTATTGGAAACTTTGCTATTCAAGATTTAAGTTGGAAGCACTAAGAATTTGCTGTCCACTTTTTGCTGATTCCCATATCCACTTTTCTTTTACGAAAGTATTTTGAATAATAACAAAATTTTATGGCATTTAATCAAAAAAATGACCTTAATTATCAATAATTGTCAGGATTATCTTTGTCTTCAAATGGAGAGTTGGTAACATAAAAAGCAGTGAAACCCGCCAAATCTTATGGACTGCATTGGTCTTTATTCCCAGAAAAAAAATCATCTTATACTTCATTCAAAATTATACAGTTTTACACATTTAATCCGTATTTGTAGTATTTATAACAAAACATTTGCAGGAATCCTATCTGAATGTTGAGGAAAAATCGCAAAAGGTTTTTAATTCTGCCCAGGGTTAGCTTTTTGAAAAATTCATTTGTACCTTTTTTTAAATCGTCAAACCTCATTACATTTGTTGGACACTAATTTTAAGGAAATTTTCATGAGTTTTTTGGGTAAGCTACTCAGATAAGAAAATGTATGTAACATTTTTTCATAAATTTTTTACCAGATTTCAAGCAATAGAATATGGTATTCTTCCCAGAGTTGTTTTTAATTGCAGAATTTAGACGATTTTTGCAAGACGATGATGCACTGGTACCGAAAGCTGCTGCAATCACCGTTGGTGGTCTTACTGGTTTCTTCCTTGGTATGAAAAAGTTAGTTTCTGATATGGTTGTGCTTCTAAAAAATCGAATAGAGATTTTCGAGACGTTAAATCATTAATTACTGGAAAGTATAGTCAGTATTTTCTATCTGAATCAGATAAAATCTTTAACAATCTCATTAATATAAATGCTGAATTTTGTGTTTTTACCAAGTGGTTTCAGGTCACTGTTCCGCAGATTTCTTTATTCTGGAATGGGCTTATTAGCAATGACTGCATTTTGTTACCCTTATGAAGCAATTGCTGTAACTCGCATTGCAATTGAGCATGGTAAAGTGGCTTGGGATAATTTTGTTCGTTGTAAGTTACTTTTTAATACTGTTTTTTATTGCCAATATCGAGTCGCAATTTTTTGGTGTCTGATTTCAGGTAATAAACCAAATTTACATTTTAAATGATGTAGTGTAAGTTTGATACAGTGAGAAGTTCGAGGTATCTGCAGAGATAGATAAAATATTGAATTAAAGTAAGTCACAGGAGCATTGTGAAACATATGTTTTGCTTTTTGTAGCCTCCGAAGTAGAAACTTATTGAAAGATTCAATATGGGAGATAAACATTTGAAACTTTTTGTTCTAACAGTTCATTTTTCTTGTTTCCAGACATTTGATTCTGCTTGATAAGCAGAATCTTTATTAAGATAATATTGAAATTGACTGTTACAAATTCGCTGGAAAAAACACTAAGTGCTTATTGTAAGTTTTACGTAACAGATTAGTTTATGGAGAGTTGTGTAAGAGGTGTTGAGGACACAATACATTTAATACAGTTGTATATTACTTCATGGAATTGGCTGGGACCTCCAAAAATAGAAATATTTTTCTTACGCAAGTTAATCAAGCAAAAAATTTTTTGAAAATCTTTCCAAATATCATTAATATCATTCATTATTTTCAGCACCCGAACCTCCTGCGAACTATTCGCTTTCAGCGAACGAACCTCCTGCCTCAAACTCAAAATAATAAACGAAATTTCTAGACTGATGATAAATGCTAGCATTCCCATGCAGTATTATAAAAAGTATTGTTATAGATCAGGAAGTGTAAATTTAATGCATGTTGTAGATTATATTCTTAACTGAATATTTTCATTACAGTTGTTTAATAATACTGTTTTCTATATTCAGACTGTTGTAATGTCCTATGGATTGAAACATTAATGGCAAGAGTGTAGACTGAATAGTTCATGGCTTTTAAGAGTTCTATGTAAGTTTTATCCGAGATTTCGCTATACTACTAGGGTTATGAATGCTCATTCAAAGTTGAGTGTCGCAGCTATTGTGATGATAAGACTTTTGTTTCATTTTCATTACTTATAAATTGTATTGATGAATAAATGCGCCTCGAATTGGTTTTCCAGACTTCAGGTTTTAATTTTAGATTTCAAGTTTCAAGTATATTTCTCGTCTTTTCTTTATGTGCAAAAGATTTCTAAACTAGTTCTTAGAAATCATAAGAACAGCATGTTATATATATATTTAATTTAATTTCTATTACGTCTAATAATAAATTGAAAATTAGCAGTAAAATTTGTCACGATAATGGTTTACTTTTGTGTCATACTTCATACTAAAATCTTTTTAATCATCTATCCTGTGATGAAATCCATGGATAATCTCGGATGTTCAAGATTCTTCCATAAGCTTATGCTTGGCATGCTGCTATACACCGTTATTACCGGGAGATATTTTGGTCACTAAACTATGAGGAATTGCTGAAGAGGAAAGAGATTTCTTCTCTTCGAATACGATAAATTTATTGGTGTGCAAATTCAAACAAAAAAGAATTTAGAGGCATCTCTGGTGCCTAACACAAATTCATCCAGAAAAATGGCAAATTTTCGCTTGCATCTGAACTATAATTATCTTGGAAGTCGTACCTGGTGTCATCTCCTTCCCACGAATTTTGCAAATTGAGCGGAAACTTCATTTTTTCTTTTCTTTCAATAGGCTTAGGCATATTAAGAGAGCGTTGGATAGTCAATATGAACAAAACTTGGCATTTTTTGGTAAAATGGGAAAAGAAAGGAAGAAGTGATGAGAGTTTTCTCTAGAATGCTTTATTCAACAAAGGGAAGGAACAAAAAGATAATTATCAGATGCAAGCCAGCACTTTTTAAAAAAAGTTCAAAACACAAAAAAGTTCATAGAACAAAACAAAACTGAGAAAGCACTTGGAAGTGTGGATATTTATCCAGGAAACCACCATGGACAACAATAATGGTATCATGTAATTCCTAAATTATCACTTAATAATGTGTTCCAAGGAAATGTTGAAACAATTACATGTGCACATGTATATATATATATATATGTATATGATAAAAGATCAATCATACAAACTGGTTCAATAATGAGTAAAAAAGTACCCGTTGAAGGGCAACAACATCTCATCAACAGAAAGGAATAAACGATAAAAAATAAAACATGTAAAAGAACAATCTCAAGGGCTTAGCATGGAGCAAGCACAATGTTTCAGGATATCCGGAAATTACCACCATTTAAGGTGATTTCTTTCTAATTTTTTCTCCTTAGACCATGATAAAGACTATCACCTTGTTAACAAATGAAATATGCAATTATTGATTGAATGGAGTTTTTTACCATAAAATTTTGACGAGAAAATTTAAGGAAACAAGGAAAAGATTTGTTAGAATTTCAGGATTTCAGGACAAACAAGAAAACAGATGCTTGGAAGTGCAAGAGATACTACTGCATATTTTGAAGAATCTATCGGTGTGTAAGAACCCTTGTATGAAATGCAAGTCTGTTCAGAAATAGTGCAAATTCTCTCTATAAGCGAATTACCAGGGAGCAAAATGAATTTATCAATATCAATTTGCTAAGTGCAGAGAGAGAGAGAGAGTCTTAAAAGTAAATGAAATAGTTGGAACATATGAAAATTGAAATTTGACCAATAAGAAATAAACCGACAAATTTCTACAAATAAATAAAAATGACCGTAATTCAATCCGCTTTCATGAAATTTTGATTATAATCTCATTTCACAGAAATAAAATTTTAAAGAAAGAAATGAAAATGAACATGGAAGAGTAAAATATGGCAGGATGTAAAAGATACTCTGTATTATTCATATGACTTGCTTCCAGTTTTATCAAAAAAGAAAAGAAGTGCTGAAAGAACGACACATACGTACGGATACGTAATGAGGATGATCTCAAATTATGCAATGATTTTATTTCACCCTTAATGCTTTTGTAATCCGACAATCCGACAAGTCGGAAGTATAAATTTGCAGTGACTAAATGAATAATTGTGAGCCGTTGTCCAGTGAGGTATCCGTTAAGAAAAAACAAAAGTGACCTCATCTTGGACCAACATTGAGAAAGGTGGTAAGCAGATCAGATGTTAAGTATGCTACTGAAACCATAAGAGGACTGAATTAATATTTACTCCTAAATAGTAGTCTACGGTGACAAAGATTAAGATACCTGAAAATTGCTACTTTAACACCGAATAGTTGTACCAATTCCTTTTGAAGTCAATAATAAGAAGTTGTGATAACGATGAGAAAAGGTACCGAATTTCAGTAATGTGCTACATCAATTCCATTATCGAAGCAGTTTAATAAATATTCAGTTGAAAAGGCTACTGTTAAGCATTCATCCCTTTTCCCGGCTATATCACTATTATTGTTATGCAGTAAAGCAAAAATTATTATTATCACTATTATTATCGTCACTATTGTCAACCTATTATTATTATTAAATTTAAATAAATCTATTTGTGAAGCAGACAAGAAGATAAACTACAGTACCGAATGAAAATGTTAAATATGAAAAATATTTGAAATTTGAGAATTTCACTCTAACAAATCTTGCTATTTCCAACTACTAAACAGACAGGAAAAAATTCATGGATAAACAGATCAAAAGACTAGTGATACAGGAGAAGTTGTTCTATCATTTGACGAATCAATCAAATATAAACTACTGAAGGACACTCAATGTCACTATTTTCAACCATACTGAAAACTATAAAATTAACAAGGGAAGAAAAGTTCTTTGAAATATAACTTAATTCCTGAGTGATTTTACATGTAACCTATCAAACACAACACTCTGTTCTTTATTTCAATCAACATTACTGCTGTCAGCAAAAATGTTTCTATTTCTATTTTATTAAATTCAATGATTTTTTTTTTTAAATTTGTCAATTGCATTTGAGTCATCGTAAGTATAATTACTACTTTATTATTACGTCGGAACGAGGAGTCATTGAGTTCGATCACAAACCAGTCGCTCTCGTTCCGTTATAGCCGCACTACACGTTGTCATAAATGCGTTGGCATTATTCAACGGCCGAATAACTGTATCCCGATAAGTTGCGTTCAAAGGCATACCACGTCTATTCCGTTCCGCGCATCGAATCTTTCGTAATGGATCTATAAAATTATCCTTAATTTCTCACAAAGATTTAAACTTCACAACTACATTCACGAGATATTTACATAAATTAGATCCAATAAGTTAAAGAATTTACAGAGAACTGGATTCTTGAATAAATCAAAATAGTAACAAGATTGGCAATGTATCCTATAATAACATATTTACCTCATTGATCTAGAAGAAGTTATGAATCCCCAGAAATCTTTCGAATTAATTTTTAACATTTCATCGATAAATTAATAACAAATCAAAAACTTGGAATATGCCAAAATAATTGAAAGATTTTAAAAAATTAACTGCCCTATGAAGTTATTTTTAATATTTTTCTCAATTATCCATCAATTTTACCCAAATAAATTCCCACTGAATTAATAATAATTCCATAGAATGAAATATTTTAAATAGAATTTAAAGTATTTCAGATGAAGAGATTTTTCCTTCAATGACTTTACCTAAAGTACTGATAAGAACTATTAATAATTCTTCTAATGTTATCCATAATTTTATAAACCTACATTTAGAAATATAGAACTTGAGATAAAGAAAAAATTACCCATAAGGAAGTACTGATAAATATCTTTGGATATCAGAAAAATATTCAGTTCAGTTGAGACATACCCGTTTTGTTATGAATGAACCATAAAGTGGCCACAAATGCGATGCCAAAAGCAAACGATATAATAGCAATTACAATGACAACGTACAACGGGATACCATCTACATGATACTCTTCTTCCTTTCCTAATGCCTTTTCAACTGCCGTCGCACACACTTTTGCGCATTTTGAATCTGAACTAGATACTTATGATGTGAACTTTGAGTCAGCTCATCAAAAGCTTTTTCATAAAATTTGAAAAATTTCGAGAATGTAACAATTTCTCAAAATCTCGAAAAAATTTTACATGGAAATAGAAGCTTACCGTGTACAACACTGACAAGATTATTGTCATTTTCAGCAATTAATTCATCTGAAATCGATATATCATCGTTATCCAATGATGGTTCACTAGCATTTGCCAGAAGAATACGGACCGTAGAGCTTGAAGTGACTGTTACTGCTCGCTGCAGGTAAGGCTCAATCCAAATCGGCAAATGATGCTTCGTCTCACCGGATGTCGGTGAGCAGAATGATGCTTGTGGACACTGCAAGACTAATAAATTAATTAAAATTTGAAAATTCTCAGTCAATTTAATAAAAATATTACTAACTTTCTCCAGTGTTTATGAAGAAGCAAGAGAAATCAGGAAACGATTTCTTCAACTTAAGCTTCGTTAACTGCTCAATTATCTTCAATGAAGAATTATGTCATTATCATGTAACAAGTTGTAGTGAATTCGATTACATTGTATTTATTATTCCAGATCAGTCAAACATTTCATGTATACAATGATGATAACATCTTTTCATTTTTTTCCCAGCAATTTTAAGGAAATTCACAAATTATGAAATAATCACAGTAATCGTAATGAAAATTACTATATATCAGAATAAACCTATAACAGTATCCACCCATGACAAGCAGTCTTTACTGATATATTATGCACCAGAAATAAAAAACATGATGAGTAAAGACTGCAATGTGTAAAAGAGGATCGTATATGCGGTCTATCTTCGGGGATGAAAACTGAAATGGAAAAGGTATGCCGTTCATATAAGTTAGCAACTTAGCAAATATATTGTCATCTTCACCTATGATCAGATTGACAATGATCCAATCAAATGACAAGTTCTAATGACACCGCAAAAAAAAAAAAAAATCCCACCTTTCAAGACATCAGAGCACGAAGTAACAGGTCATTTGGTCATTTTTCTGGATAAAAAAGCCTAATGGTCTACCACTATTAATTGAATTGGAAGATTTTTTTGTGATATACTAAAAAAATTTACTAAATGGTAATGTTACCTAAGAAATGAAAAGATGTTATATCAATGATTGATGCATACGCATTCATCTTTCAATGATATATCTATGCTGTCTTTCAAAAGAATTTATCTAAGCTACCCATATTTGTCTTGTTTTTAGCATCCATAAGTGACAACAAAGACGCAGGAAGAAAATATCGTAAAAGCTGACTTAAATTTTCAAAAATGTTCAATAGTCTGTCACGAAATGTCTCGGCAAGCGCTCAATGCCCTGACTGTCCTTGAGGATTACTGAGAAGTGCAATATTAAATTGTCAGTTCGGAAAATTGAAATGTTTTTTTAAAAAAACAGAATTCTAAGACTTTCGAAACGGAGATCACTAAACATGAAATCATGAAGACTTTTCTCTGCGCGATCGATTAGACCTTCATTCGAGAATATTTAAAACTTATTTCAGTGTCGGTGAGTCGGTAAAAATTTTTTGCATGTGAATGTTTTGTTAAAACATTTCAAAAGAAATGGTTAAAGTCACATTTGAGGATTAACTCAGTTTGAAGTTTATTTAATGCCCACTACAGTTGATCACAAATGTAAAGGTGGACATAATTACCTGAAGACTTGCGCTTAAGCCAACAGAATGAATCCTGACCAACTACATGACTAAATTAGCATTCTCGAGAGACTGTAAACATATGTCATACGAATATGTCACCTAATTGGAAATATTTCTACCAACTGCTCCTGTTCCATCAAATCAGAGCATATTCATAAATTCATAAATTTTAATGAAATTTAATGAAAAAGTAGCAATATGCAACTTGCCGTAGGAGTATTTTGAAAGCCATTTAATTTATGAGCCGTACAGAAAATCACATCACAATGAAGCGAAATGCGCCCGTATTCAATCGATTCATCAGCTACTGACCTGGAGTGGACAGCAAACTGATTGAAATAACATTATAATGATATTTGTGAGCAAACTTTCGGGCAGAGAAACAGAAAAATTTTTAAAAATTTTAACACGTTCTTCGAAAGTGTTCTATTGAAATAGACAGACAATGTTTGAAGCACTTACCCATTCAATAATGAAGGGTTGACTAAGTTACGAGTAATTGGTATCTTTATTTTAGTCCATTCTGCATAATAATCAGTACCCGTTTTCTGAAACCAATGACTGAATTTTTAAAATTTAAAAGACAGATGACAGCATGAATATGCATTAAATGCGGTGCATTCCCGACAAAAAGGTACCGTATTGAAAACTAATAGCCTATAAAAAAAATACAGTATCCTACCGTTATTTTTGTTTTCAGCAGAAAACGGAGATTTACTTCAAATTTCTCGTTTTCAAATCTAACTACTACTAAAAACCTTCGCACACCTTTATACGTCTTTCATAAGCAATTATTAATTATTTTAAATATTAATTGCATTTAAATATCTAAAGTAATCACATATTGCGGTATTCATTTCTAAGAGTGGAAGGAGAGGATACAATGAACGAAAATTGATAATAACTTACTTGTTCTAAGAATGCTAACATTAAATTGTCATCAGCAGAGGGACATCCATCTTCAATAAAATATCTGCAACAAATTCACTTTTCTTTTTGCACCATACAAAAGTTAGCACTGAATTTGATCTTAACAATTAAATCCTTTACAAATAAAACTGAAAACTATGACGTTTCAGTCAAACTAACCTACGAGCTAATTCTACAGAATTCGTTGATTGTTTGTTAGAAGCAGAAGCAGTAGCAGTATCCATAATTGTAGGAACAGTAATCCAACAACGCAATGGATATGTGTGCAATCCTGGAAAACTATTTCTATTACTTGAACAAGTTGTTGTTAGAAAATTGAAAATTTTCTTAAGAAACTGAAAACTTGACAATTTTCTTGCGACTTCCGCAATACCACCAAAAAGTTAGTTTATTATTTAATTTAAAGACTCCACAACAACACCTTGTTATCCTCCTCAAAGAGCTAAATTTACTTATCCAAGATCACCTAACATTTACAAAGATTAATGTAACAATTTAAAGTTAGTTAAGTATGACATTGCTCACAGATTTTTACTTTTACTTTTAGTCTTTCCTATAAGACAGTTCGGTGTAAGCCATGAAAAGCTTCTTACTTTTCTGCATCCCCTCGAGAGTTGGCTCAATAGCAACATATAAATTACTGCCTAACCGTACAGATATCGACTTAGCTTGCGCTGATGATGACGATGAATGATGAATGTTAGTGAAATCCAAAGATGATATCCGGATAGGCTTGCTAGATGTTATCATTTTGGCCTGTAATCCAGAAATCATAACACCATGTTAGCGCCCTTCATCTCTTTATTCTTTATGTTTTGAAGAATAAATAAATAAACGATGAAATTTTTGGAAGAGTTAGGAAAAGAGAAAATAAAAATTTAGCGGTGAATCCTTTGCAATGAAAGTTTTTTAACTATCTAAAAACAATTAACATTTTTTCAAAATTATTTAAAAGGAAGTGACACTTTATACAGGAAGAGATGGAAATATGTTGATTTCTATACAATCGGAATCATAAAACAAAAGACTGATGAAGAAAGGGATGTTCAGAAATGAGTGACACAGTCATATCTAATTTTATCTGATTCAGTCATCCTGTCCATCAGATGTTAGGCTTAAGTTTTTTTCCTTTAAAAATTTAGTCGTTTAATTGTTGATTGTTGAACATTAAATTTTTCAGAAATAAAGATGTCATTTTATTAAAATCATAAATTTTGAAAAAACTAAAATAAATGATTGAAATGATTGAAATAAATGATTGAACTTCTATAAATGATTGTTTACATTAATACAGTATGTGTAGTAATGGATAGAAATGAATTTGATAGGAAAATAATGAAAAAGTTCAGAACGGATTCCTTTGGACGGAGATAAGGTAAAAAATTATATTTCATTACGTAAGTGAAGTAGATGAAAATTACCTTTACGTGAGATTCCACGAACGGTACCGCACACTGAATTTCATATTGCTCGTTTACATTACCACCATCCCAGAAATACACCTTAAATGTAATAGAAATACTGAAGAAATGTGCCTAGCTGGGATCGATTTTTTTTGGACTACCAAACAATTTCTATTATACGGCACTTTGCCTTCTGTATTTCTTGTTACCTTTTACTAGCTAATTAGTCCCAATCATAAAACAATTACGTACATCAGCTAATCCGTAAAAATAAGTTTCCTGAAATCGTCTGAAGCTTCCGTAATCTATATTTCCAACATTTTTACACTTAGATCAAATATAATATGACGCAACGTTAGAAAAGATGTATCCAAGGAAAGCAAATTAGAATGAATGTAAAAAAGTTTTAACCTTAGCAATGAAGTTGAAGCCACCTTCAAAGAACGTCTTCTCTATACCACATTTACTATAGCCAACTAATACTATGTGATACTGAAACAACAATTTTTAAACGATACGAATCAAAAATTGCAAATATTTGGAGAAAAAAAACAACTTAAAAAAAAAAAAAAATTAATCAGAAATTGACGTTCGCACTGACAAACAATTTCATAAAATAACAATCTAATCAACGTAAGGACTAGCAATCTATTTTCAAATGAACTCGAAATATCAGTGGAAGCAACACAAGAATAGATGTGATCTGATTTACGAACAAGAATACCGGATGAGTGGTTCTTTCCGGAAGAACTGACTCTTTTGACAATCAATTGAATGAACTAACACTGAGGAACAGATTTAATACATTGTGCTTAAACGGAACATTTACCAAAAAGTGACGAGCATTTGTGGCACGATTGATCCGTACCATCTTACACTACTTTAGTTCGCACTATCGCCAAAAAAGAGTAGAAGTGATAACTTACCTCTTGTATCATATTGAGTTGTGAACAACATGAGCCTGATTTGTCATCCCCAATGCACATTCTACCACGCCAGATCATTTCACGAATTGATTTTGTCATTTCTGGATGTTTTTTCCGGTTGAATGTCAATTGTACACTAATCCTAGAAAATTTAATTTAATCATCAATTTCTTATTCAGTAAGTGTTTGTTGCAAATTTCAAAAAACAAAATAATTGATAAATGCTTGCGAAGAAAAGGAAGAAAAGTTTTGCGGCATTAAAAATTGCAGTAATTTTAAGGTAGAAAATGAATAAGGCTACCTTTCCCGTTGACATGCGACACCAAGATACTGCTCGAGCAGCTCATGTATTGCGACACTCGATGAATAGGACTCTTGAAAGATAAAATCAACATCAGATAAATTAACATGAAATTTGGAAGATGTAATTCTAATTTTTCCTAAGACTGCAATTAATTTAGACATTTTGTTAAAGATCAATCAATACTTTCTATTCTTCATCATTACGGAATATTAGCGTTTAATTGAAAGAGAAAATGAAAGGGAAAAATGAAGAGAAAACGAACCAGAAAGGATCAGTAAGATGATGAATGTTGTATTCAACGAGCACATCATGTGTATGTCTATGTTAATGTTTGTGATGATAGTATTCCTGATAGACGACCGATCCAATTCTCTGATAAAACTTCTTAGTTCTTATTCCTATTATTGACGTTCATTTAAACAAATAAAAAAAAGGAGGAAAGGAAGAAATGAGAAGGATGGAAGAAGAGGCAGAGAGAGAGAGAGAGAGAAACTACCCTTTCACCGTCGTAGGCGATACCGCCAAATACAATCTTTTTTTTTCAAGTTAAACTTTTACAGAGAAGGTACCAGCTGAACTGAACAGTGGTCAGTTGTTGGCAGTATAATCTCTTAGGAAACAAATCGGAATAAGTTCCACATTGCTTTCTCAGTTGTTGATCTTTGAAAACAAGTCAAGAATGAGTACAACACTTGCTTTCCCTTTGATTTTCGACAATTCTCTCAGTTTCGAACGATGTTTGACTTTCTTCTTCATAGAACTTTCCACATTTCTCTCCGTAATTTGACACCGAAAAGTTTTCAAACAATGGATTTTTTCTTCCTTTCTAATGTGCAACTTCCAATTTTCCTTTTTTTTTCGCCATTTTACTTCTCATTTCCAACTAATTACAATAGGTGATAATAGTGATTACGGTAGCAGTAACAGTAATTGATAGTATAGCCATAGAATGGACGAACGCTTTGGCTTTTGTTGTTTTACATTTCCTTTTGTTTATTTTCTAAATTCCTTTTTTTCCTTCGATGAAAACGGCAAATTGGAGACAGACACAAGTTGGCACTAATTCTAATTGTACTACTGTTGGCCAGTAATAACATATGGATACAGGTATGAATCAAAAGAACAACTAATTTATCTATTCTTAATTATTCCTTCTCATTTCTACTTTTCTTCCAAATCAAATTCAACTAACTTTAATCTATTCGCCACAACTGGACAATGGAAATGAATCGCAGTGCCAAAATGTCGTTGTTAGCGCTATTGTCGTTGCTGCTGTTGTTGCTGCTACTGGTATTTTTTCTGCTCGTGTTTGATTCCAGATTTATTAAATCAGCTTCCAGGATTTATTAATCCACTGATTTGTTCCGTTAAATGTGGTTGTGACAACGTTACCGTCGTTTCTACTACTGCTACAGTTCTACTCAAACGAATCAGTTTTATGTTACTCGTTTCGTATTCCTTCCTTCCTTTTAACTCTTCGTAGTTTTTCAAAAAAGTAACTTAGAAGTTGCAAACTTTTCGCGCATAAATGCAACAGCAACAACAACAACAACACGCATGAGAACAGATACTGCTGATTGTTGAAGAAGGCTGTTTTGCTCTTCGATATACTGGGAACTGAAGAAAAAGAGCACGGTTAAAAACACGGATAACTTCTCAACGACACGTGAAAACGTGAAATTCCATTCAAGCTTCAAAAAATAACAGCAGAAGCTCTCGATCGGGAAGACTCTCTACGAACAATATCATAACGAATATATAGAATCGAGCAAACAGTGACTTTAAAAGAAAAAAAGTACTTCCTTTGATTTGGGAAGAGCGACTGATAGCAGGTAAGCAAGCTAATATGTAAATGAAGAAGGGCAGGTGAATGAAATGCATATTGTGTCCTGCAAAGTATTGTGCTAGCACTATTCATAAATGACTAGATGTAAACGTTCTGGATAAGCGAGCAACCAAATGTACTGCAACACTCTTCAACTTGATCAATGCTTACTTGCACTTCTTACACTTGCAAAAAGCATGCAAATGTAAGGTTGCATAATATGGAATAAACACGAAAAGTTAATTGTCATTTTATTCTTGTCGTCTTTCAAAGTAGCGGAGATAATACATGATACATGATACAGGATATTTATAGATACTATACATTACTGTAATCATTGATTTAGTGGTTTGATAAGTAAGCTCGACAATGTAACATGGAATTTCTTCATAGACAACAGAAAAAGATCTTTGCTCTTCCTTTGAAAAGAAATTTTACGACCGGTCACTTTTTTACTACAAGGGAGAAAGAAAGAGATGAAAGAGCTTTTTCTGTACGGGTATTAAGTGAAGTGTTGGGATGGATTTCGATATCCACAATAGTAGTTGTACCCGTGTTGACAAATAGTGATTACATGACATTTATGTAAATTTAAGTTACAAAGTATTTCTATGACAAAAACCTTTTTGAATCAAGAGTTGAGCTAATTATCGATGCAGTTAATCGGCAAATCAAAATCAAAGTTGGATGACTTTGACACATTTGATCTGGTTATATTTACTGGCAGTGTGTTGAAAAAACTGCGGAAAAAAAGGAATGGAACAGGGCTAGCAAAAAATCGTCCAAACAAAAAAAAGACTGCCGTCGGTAAAAAAGACAAGACTTTCATTGTAGTTCGATTCAGTTCGATCACGACGACAAATATACGAAGGTAGATGTTATTTTTAAACGCTACCAATGGTAATGCAGTTATCATCAATCAATAGTATATAGTATAGTGTAGCATACTACAACAGTGATAACCAAATAACAGGCAAACAAAGAGAAATTCTCTCATTCTATACAAACAAATCCCTCCCAATAATTTCTTGAAATTCAGATCCATCTACAGCTCTTATCACTTAAAGTACCAGATTTAATTTAGTCCTAGACACAACATGTTGTCTCTGTCTCTCTGAAACTTCCTTCCCCTCAAATTTCATGCTGATTTATTTCTAACATGTTGTGATTGATGAAATACGATAAGTGCAAAAGCATTGCCGATCGTCTGGTTTGTTTACAATCCTTTCAAAAATGTTCTATTTTCAATTTAAATGTTTGTATTTGCTTTCCTGAAGATACTTGCATAATAGCAAACTTTCATAGCCGACGATAAGCATGAAAATTTGAGGAGAAGAAAAGACGACACACCGAGGAAGTTTTTGAGAGAGAGAGACAGAGAGAGAGAGAAAGGGACAGACAGAAAGAGAGACTAAATTAAATTTGGTACTTTAAATGATAAGTGCTGCAGATGGATTTAAATTTCAATATATTATTGGAAGGGATTTCGTCTGTATGGATTGAAAGAATTATTCTATGTTTGGCTGTTACTGATGATCACACTTGTAGTATACTAACAAATGAACCAATAATTGATTGCTGACAATTGCAATCATTGCTATACGAGTCGAGACTTTGTCGACACTGTCCTATGCATGTCCTGTATTTACATACTTATAAATTATTCTGGTCAAGAATTTTCCGCACAAGGAAATCAAGCCCAAAAACTCGGTTTTTTATGGGCAATTTTTAAGATGTCCTTCAAGTATCACCGGAACCATCTTTGTGATATTGGAAAATTTGCCGTGTAGATATCTAACGAATGATTGAGGGAAATTATTATTGTCTTTATTTTATGTGTGACCTACAAGTGAAATGATATTTCTTTTGCTTGTTCATTTCAATCCCAAATGTACAGTAGCATTAAGAATGAGTGAAATGTGGCAATTCTTTTGAGATGATTTTCTTTCTCATTTTAACAATAATTTTTGCTCAAAATTTCCGTTTTGAAAATAAGTTCAATTATGGTAAGCAATGTTTTGGAAATGAATTCATTATATAGGAGATAAGTGATATTTACTATTACAATAAGTGATGTTAAATAAACTAAGTAATGTGGCTCGGTGGCAATGCGGTCAAGCGATCGGCTATCAAGCGATCCTATCGTATATCTGTAGAATCCATTAGAGAGTATGATATGTGAAAAAATATTTCTACGATCTGAATCAAGTAAGAAATAGGTGGAATGAGAAGTAAGAAGAGAAGGAAGATGATAGGAGGAGACACAAGCATGAATCAAAAGGACATGAATCAAATTTGCGAAATTCAGTGGATGAGTGGTTTGAAAGTTTGTTTAGTCTAGAATATGAATGTTTTCTTTTTTACAAAATGCCATTCTGAATCAATACAACATTCCACTACTAAAGCACAGCGTACATAATTTCCGTTGTTTAGAAAGGAATGGAAGGGAAGATAAGTTATCATTTGTTCATCGTTATCACTAGAATATTTCCTCGTGCTATGTCTAACAATTTGATGCAACAGGAAAGAACTTTCACTAATATCGAGAAAAACATCTGAGCTGACCCTCTCGAGAACGAGAACTACATCTGAGCTGACCCTCTCGAGAGCGAGAACTACATCTGAGCTGACCCTCTCGAGAGCGATAAATACATCTGAAGTGACCCTCCATGTACTAACCAATATTAAAGAAAAAAGAAAATGAAGGATGAATTACATCCCAGAATCATTTATAATTCTGACGAAAATTCAAAATTACATGCAATTGTCGACGCATGAAGAAGTCTCGTGAAAATGGGACATTGCCGACAAACCGACAAACCGACAAACGACAAACGACAAACGACAAACGACAAACGACAAACATGCCCATGCATTGGATCCAACAACAACAGTGTCCCTTGTTGCCAAATATCATTTGTCACAGTGATAATTGTCATCCACCGATCCGCCGATCTGATTCAATTCAATTCAATTCAATTCAATTCAGTTCAGTTCAGTTCAATTCAATTCGATTCGATTCAATTCGATCCGGTCCGGTCCGGTCCGGTCCGGTCCCAGATGACAATTGTAATCACATTAAGTGGCTGCTCGTAAATTGTATAAACCAAGGTAACTAACACAAACTTCTTCTTGTTTCTTTCTTCAAATCATTCCTTTTCATCACTAACTCTACACTCTACACACTCTCTCTCTCTCTCTTATTCACTGCAGCAATATTTGTGTTTATATCAAAAATCTATTTATAGAATGGTAATGAGACTAGACGTCGGCGACACTGAACAATGCAAACACATTTGACATATAAACATCTACACACAGACACACACACACACACACAGACACACACACAGACACACACACAGACACACACACAGACACA
>JARVGP010000057.1:0-101860 GCA_029876185.1 Mansonella ozzardi | reverse complement strand
AATAATAATAATAATAATAATAATAATAATAATAATAATAATAATAACAATAATGAAGATTAACAATAATAATATTAATACTAATTATTAGTGTTAATATTTGTTATTCTTATAAGTATAATTATAATGAGCAATCATAATAGGAATTAATTTTAACATATTTCATAATGTCATTAGAGAAATAAATAGCAGCAGAATGGTGTTATTTGCATTTAATTAGTAATCATATATAAATCGATTTTCGTTTCATTTTATTTAATATTTAGGCAGTAAAATTGACTGAAATCACTTTGAAAAATGTTAGGTAATTTCAAAAAAATTTGTACTTATATGTAAATTTTTTCTAACAGTTGATTATTATTAATATTATTGGTAAATTGATTGTTGACTATTAATAAATTACTAGTAAATTATTATTAGTGAATTATTATAGTTGATTATCAGTAAACTTTGGAAAAAATGTGAAAAGTTTTCAGCGCAGTTTGGAATGGAGAAATGAATTAGACTTATACAAAAGTGGCCTTCAAGTTTGTCCAAATAATGCAAAAATTTATTACAATATAGCCAAGATTATGGCTGATAACGGTGATATTAACCGCGCAACTGTTAATTATGCTAATGCCATAAAGTATATGTTAATTTTGAAATTAGTAGCGAATAAAATAACAATGAGTTCGCAATATTCATTAAACATACTATATCACTTGTTGATCAAAAAATGGTATAAAGTTTGAAGTTAGAAGCAAGCATATTCAAGTCATAAGTTAGGATTAAAGGAAGTTAATGGTCAGCTTTTTTGTATGCCAAACATTCCGATCCTTGAAAAATTAATTAGTTAAAATTTCCTAAAAAAATTTTTTTCAAACAGAAAATCGTTTATTTTTGTTAATATCACAAATTTATAATATAGTTATGTTAGTCATACTTATATTTTCTGTAAATAAATATGCTAAATTAAATTACTCAAACGATGACATTATGTGATAGCTAATTAAGTGATATACTTTTCTATGTAAATTATTTCTTCTCAAATGATCAAATTTCATTTCTGTTACTTAAATGAATTTCATTTTATTCTTCGATCATACTCTACCTTCAGGCTGAATCCTACCTATGAAAACGCTATGAATAATTTAGCAAATATTTACCTTAAATATGATCGAAGTGTGGAAGCCGAACAACTCCTTCTTAAAGCCATCGAAATAAAACCAAATTTCGCCGCTGCGTGGATGAATCTTGGACTGGCACAATTAGCCCAGAAGCGATATAAAGTTGGTAGTTCATTTTTTGCACTAAAAGTGGGAGTTATGTTTAATCCATAGTAATTATTGTACTTCATGAAGATTAAAATTACTTAGTTTGAAGTGATTTTTTCTAAATAATTGAAAATTTTAAATTAACGATGACAAATTGATTTAAAAGCAAACGTGAAAACGGACTGAGTAACAAAGACGATATTTTTTTAATAATACCATAACTGGATTATTTAATGATATTATCTGAAATTTCTTTTAGAATTTTTATTAAAAAAATTTTGTGAAATTTTGAAATATTTTTTTTTTTAAATTACATTTCAGGATGCAGAAAATAGTTTTGAACAAGCACTCAGCTTACGTTTTCCTTACCCGGATTGCTTGTGCAACATGGGCTTACTTTATTTGCTGCAGAACCAGAAAACTTATGCAAAGGAAATCTGGCAAAATATCACGAGGTGAAAGAATTTTTATAATGGAAAAAACTATCATTATTGAAAAGAAACGATAAGTGATTGAGTTTTCCAGGAAATTCGCAACGCAGGAATTGAATTGTATTTGAAGAAACTAAATAACGAAATTAAAAAAATAAAAATTTACTGCAAATTTTTATTTAAAATTCTAAAAAATTCTTATAGTTAAATGCGTTCATTTTTGCTTTTTACATTGAAATTTTTGATTAAAATTACTGATAACTCATTTTGGACTAACTAGAAACTCTATCGCAATTAAACCATAAACATATCGAAATTGAACTTTTTTCTAGAGCAAATCCTGGTCATAAACAAGCCTGGTTGAATTTGTTGGTATTACTAGATGAGACAAACAACTGTGCAGAAGCAATTAGCCTTGTTGATAAGGTGCTTAGGTATCATAGCAAGGATGCATCGATTCTTTCTCAGCTGGGTACCTGTTATGGTAAGCTTGGTGAATATGATAGTGCCGAAAAGTTTCTCCTGTCTGCTCTGGAACTCAAACCAAACACAACAACTTATTGGAAAAATATCGGTGAGTTACTTTTATTGAATATAAAATGCTTTGTGTACAGACCAACCATAGCTCAGTTGGTAGAGCGGAGGACTGTAGTGTTCAAATTAAGCAGAAATCCTTAGGTCGCTGGTTCGAATCCGGCTGGTTGGATCGACATTTTTGCCAGCAAAGAGAATAGCCGTTCGATGACGTTGTTTTAATTCGTGATGTCGACTAAGTGCCGCACATGTTTGCGTGTGAAAGGAATCAGATGGTAGGATTTGTCACTTTTTTTATATTAAAGACAATAACAGGTTGTTTCAGGTGCACTGTATCATCGTTGGAATAAATTTGAAAAGGCGAAGTTTGCATACTGGAAGGCATTTCAATTTCAACAACAATCTGCAAATGATCAGCGACGCAGGAATAAGTCGATAGCAAGATGATGAATGTTTGAAAAGTTTTAATACAGTGTAAAAAAGGAAAATGGATAAAGGCAAGTTTTGGCAAATAGTAAAAAGATCAGTCAAGAATATTGGACAATTCACCGTCCTCAAGTTTTTGTTAGTGATGAAATGATGTGATATTTTTGTATATTCTACCTCATTTTTTTTCATTTCTATTTATGCTATTATACAGATATTTTGTTTGCTTCAAACATATCAAAATATAAAATAAATTTTGCGAAAAGAAAGAATGAAAACAGTTGCTTGGAAGTATTCAAAATTGCATTCCGACAAAGATTTAGAAGCAGAAAATCTCAAATTATATTTCCAGTAGACAATGTGATATGTTAAAAAAAAAAATAAAGAAAAAATACGTTAGCCGGAATATTAAGTATAAATGAGATAATTTATTTATTTGTACTCAATGTTAACAGAGCTTATATGTCAGAAAGGTAAGATAAGTTTCAGATTATGAAGGTGAATCATGAAGGAAGAATAGAAAGAAAAAGAAAAACCACAGAAAGATCGATCACGTAGAAGGTTAGAAGGAACGGTTAACGGAAGTTATCATCGCATTTCGGAAGGACCAGTGGGACCAATTAGGAAAGACCAGGAATTAGCATGAATATAAAAAAAAATAGAAGATGACATAAGTTAATAGCGCATGCAAGCTATCGAATTGAGATATTTGACAAAATGAATGCATTTATTCAAATAAATTAGAATAGCTGAACAAGTGTGTGGAATAATGGGAAGATAAAAAATTTGCAGGTTGTCATGAACTACTAGTAACGGCTGATAATGGAACTAGTAATAGTTTAAATCAAACAGCTATTCAGTTAGAGGTTGAATTACTGAAGTGAGGGAAAGTAAGTAGTAAAAAACAAAACTGAAAACTTTTATAAGCTTTATGATTTTAAATTACATTTGTGAAAAATGGAAAGAAAAAACGTAGAATGATTATAATAATAATAATATTCAGAAGTTAAAACTTGCGATTAAAGAAAAAACGGAAGTTCAAATAAATTTTTGCGCTAATTCATACCAATAATCGATATAGCTTCCTGAAACGGAAAAACATCCGGAAAAGTAACATCAATTATTAAATGTAGTGTTATGAATTCGAACCGGAAGGATAGCAACATAACAATAAATGAATTGTTTGTGAGAGAAAAATTCAACTATTTTTACGATTTAATAAAAATTAATGAACTTATCAAATAACAATGTTGGATAAATACGAACAATTCATTTAATCATAAATTATATCTTGCCAAAACTACTACTATGCTTAGTACTTATACAATCAGTGAATGCCAATGTTATCGCACGGAAATCGTCTCACAATCTTTATTTTTCTTTTGGAAATGCTTAACATTATCAAGTATAAAATTTTCCGATTCTTTTTTGTTGATGAATATCCGGTTTTTTTCCCAGTTTTCCGTTTTCAGTGAGGGCTTAAATTAAATGTATGTGTGTGTGTGTGTGTGTGTATTAGACAGAATTATTTACAATTCTTCAAATTAACGTCTTTCTAACTGATACCTATCGCAATTAATGAAAAGAGAGAGAAAAGGAATGGAAGATATAAAAAGAAGCAGCATTGCATACTTTCCTTTGGTGTTTCATTTCACCAGATTTCATCATTATTGCAAAAAACTTCTTCAACATGCATGGAATTCATTAAATTGCTTATTTCAACAAAATACTAATTTCTATTTTCAGGAGTATTTTAATTAAATTCGATTACTAAACATCGATGCAATATTTCATTTTGTATTACCAAATTATTTTTTATTTAAAAAAATTATTGTGCAATGTTTCATAATAGTTGATGAAGAATTTCGAAATCGAAAGTTAAAATCAAATAAAAATTGGTTTATTTACAAAAAAGAAACATTGATAAAAGATGACGAAAGACACGATTCATTCAGATATAACGCTGACTAACTTTCATAAACTTTATCCAATAAAGTGAGCGTAATGTACAGCACTAGCAAAATATACCTGAATACAATAAGTGCAATTGTTTGGACATTTCATTTGTTGAATTTTTAAAAAAAAACTCATTGTAAAAAGAATTTAGTTGACAATCATAACTTAGTGGTCATCCTCAGGTGATGGTCTGAGTCCGCCTAATTAGTTTGGTTTATCTAGTCCCTCTAATCAATGCAACACAAATTTAGATGGATCATTCTTCTTATATGGTTGGGACAGGACAAACATTGCGACTTATTTTCTAGCAAATTTCTGAAATTTCAAAGTTTGCTTGATGCTTTCAATACCATTATTTTATTCAAGGTATATTTCAAATGTTCATTTTGTCGGAAAAAGTGTGTTTTGCTGACAAATAAAAAATAAAACAAAATAGAAAAAATGATGGAAAACTTTTGTCATACAGGATACTAATCGAGAAATGAAATAATTAATCATCAATATATATTGAGCATCGGTTCTTCGATTAATTTCACTCGCTTAAAGCAATTTAAGATCAGAAAAGAATAAAACGCTCACACAAATTAAAATATAAGTAAACAAAGCAAAATTTTATTCCTGAGAACATTGTTTGGTATTCGTATAAAATATTCAATCTTATCACACAATATTTTTCATTCTCTATGCTTCCATGGTGGATTCTACCGATTTTTGCATTTTCATTTTTTTTTTAGCACGAAATCTAGATGAATTTTAATATCCTGACAGCGGTGCTTGGGTTTCTTTTGCGATCCGCGCTCGATATGACGTCGCAATTTTTTGCCGTAATTAAACGCTGCACTACTTATTTTTTTAGCATTTCTAACTTTTTCTGATTCTGGTGCTCTGATTGTATCAAATAATCGAGGAATTCTAGTAGGAGGTATTGCTGTTTCACATGATTCAAAATCTTGAGCCATTTCCTTAAAAATTTTTGAAATCCCAGATGCTAATCCTTCTAAATTGGAATAAAATTGTTCCATTTCATGAAAGTAAGACTTTTTCAGAATCTCAGAAACACCTTCGTCGAGTTTAAGTCTCTTACGACTTCCTCCTGAATCGCCAGATGCTGAAAGTTTAAAATATCTTAACAAAATTATGTGTAATAATTATTTTGAAAAATATTCCAAAAAAAAGCTTTTTAATTAGTGTCAAGTTTTTCTTAGGTATTGCTATATCTATATTCAATTATATTTATTTAACTAACTGATAAAGTTGTTACTTTTCAATTGCTAATTTCAAAAAACTCTGTTTTAAAATAACTAATCGATTTTCACTATGTTTAAATTGAGATAATCCAATTCAATGGAATCTAAAGTTCAATTCTACATTTTGGATTAGTAAAAATTTGAAATCTGATTATTTAATTACAGTATTGACTGACAACGTCAAAAGGACTTTTTTCAATATTTTGCTTGCCAATAGCACTTCTTCTATAACTGCTACTTCAAAATTGCCTTTGGAAAAATTTTCGATTATTTCTAGAACATAATTCAATTATGAAATTTACAACTGATAAAATAAAAACAAAAAATTCATGCGTTTTTTACCTTTAGCAATCAAGTCCAATTCTTGCTGCACTGATTGCAAAATGCGGCATTTTACAAATTCGCCGATATATTTTAATAAATCATCTGATTTCACATGATATGGCCAGTAGTTTAGGATCGAACTAGCATGTGCAATAGCACGGCTCAGTCGACCGCTGAAACGAATGTGAATTGAATAATTTAGATGAAGTATGTTAAAAGATC
Organism: Mansonella ozzardi; assembly: GCA_029876185.1. Taxonomy (NCBI): domain Eukaryota; kingdom Metazoa; phylum Nematoda; class Chromadorea; order Rhabditida; family Onchocercidae; genus Mansonella; species Mansonella ozzardi. Next base: position 95,464 of record JARVGP010000057.1, on the reverse strand, counting down.
TCAAACGATACTTGGGAATTGAATAAATATATCAAAAGTTGGAAATGAACAATTTCAAACTGTTACAAATTTCGAGGAAGACAAACATTTTATCTGAAAAGGAAAAGTGAAAAAGGAAAAAGGAGTAAAAATTTACCGTTTAAAATAATGATTATACATAAGAATATGTGCCCGATAATTTTCAGGCTCTTTTGTCAGTAACGTTTCTAACCGCGTCCTTGATCGCGTTCTATTATTATTCCATTCAGATTTTCTAAAAATTTTAGTCAAAGTAGAAAAAGACGAAAAAAATAACTGTATTCGAAAATTTGATCCAAATTAACATTAAGAAAGTCATCGGTTGTCCGCCGAAGAATAAAGATTCAATCATACGATCACATCGTGCTTTGGCTTTATCATTTTTTGAGATAGCGATGTAAACCTAAAAAGGTTTCTAAATAAATTAATAAAATTTTCAAATTTCATAATATCAATTCTGAATTTAATAGAGTAATTAGATTTAGTCGAGAACAAATTAGTTACATTTATATCAACGCATCATTTTGATTTTTTGATCCTATCAAATTTAAAATTTTTAATCAACGCAACTTAACTTGTCCCTACTTATTTGATTATGCTGGCAAGTTTTATTCATTTTTCTCAAAAATTTTGCCAAAAAAGTGAAAAAAAAAAATAAATTATACTGAGTATAAGCACAAATCTCCGAAGGCGTTATATTTGTGCGATTCTTCATTCATTTTATCGACAGCATTCTCCAATCGCATTAAATCGTTATTATCGACTGATGATTTGTCAACTGCTACTTGATATTCCAAAATTGATCGCAACTTTAGAATTCTGAGAAATTAGAATGGTTGAGCAAGTATGGATGGACATTAGTGAAATTATTTTTCAAAATCATCATTCTTTGGTATGAAACTTAAATTTTGAATGTTGAAAACATAACTTGATTAATTTCATCAATAATAAACATTACCTAGCAATACGAAAATCAGGTTTTTCTGCTGTCGCCAGTTCGCATAATGTCCGGATATGCTGCAATTTCCGTCTGTTATCGCTCCAGAGTTCTTTTTTCCAGAAAGCTTCACCAATATCCGAATTCTCTCGTCTCCAAAAGATTACTAACGCTTCTTGTAAATAAATATTAGCTTCCATTCCTTTTGTCTCCCTTTCCAGTTCTTTCTTTCTGAAACTATTCATAATTCTTCACATAAAATTGTATTAAAAAGTCTCACACTGTTCAGTTTTCAATATTTTTTTAAAATTAAATATAAATTATATTCTCATACTTGAACTATGAGTACGAAAACCTGGGAGATTTGTAACATATCGCACGTGATATACTTATATAGCGCACAAGCAGTTGCTTACGACGTATTGGATCATATCCGGTAGACCTTCGCCCCCATATCCGTTCAAATCGTTCCAGATACTTCGTAGCCTATTGTAGTTAACATTTGTGTTTAAGAAATTGTAACACATTTCAAAATAGCAAATTCCTTCAAATATTTCGTATTAAGCAATAAAATATTAAGCAACATTCTTTTGTTGCTTCGGAACATTTCATAAAATACAAATCATCAGATAACTTTTGATAATTAGAAAGTGAAGGCTTATTAGAAAGTAAGCTTGTCATTTAAAAGAAATGGAATTTGAAGCCATTAAATTACCCTTTCTAATTAATTATTCTTAACCGCAAATGATAACAAGTTAGTTGGATTATCAATATTTCAGATCATTCTTCTTTCTCCAATTTACTTGCTGAGCTTTTATTGAATTTTAATTAGTCACGGGCATATTATTTCGGTTTATATAATCCTCAAATTGTTATTTATTATCTCACTGAATTAAAAAAATTTAAACTTAATTATAACACAAAAATTATTAAATACATACATCTACTCCATCTTTACGTGTATGTGCCAAAGCCAACAGTAAGGCAGCTTCCATCCGATAACAGCTCCCCAATGTTGATGCTTCTTCTAATTTTTCAATCACCGATGACAATGCACCATTTGATAAAGCTTTTAAAGCTTCCTTGTACTGACTGCAAAAAAAGAAAAAATTAAATGAACTCTTTTCCGAAATAATTTTTGACAAATTGAAATTTACATAATTTTTTGTTGGTTACTTATGCCATTCAATTTGTATCATTTGATCTGTTGAAAAAAAAAATGAAACGATGGTGAAACTAAACGATTATAACATAAAAACAATTTTATGAATAATAATTAACCAATGAGCAATACATTTTGTAAATTTTAATTTAAATTTCCAAATCTGAAACTTAATTAAATTCTACAGCACTTTTAAAATTAAAATATGAACTGTTACCTATTCCGTAGTGGAGAAATATCGTCCGGTAGTAGGCCAAGTTGCTCTTTTCTTACATTCCAAATATCCTCAACTAATGGATCATCACAATCACATGCTAACCATAAATTGATAAAATCTTCTGTTAGGAATATTTTCAATGATTTTGCCTAAAATAAAATTTAAAAAAATGAAATAAAGCATTTTGTCCAAAATTCATAGCACAAATTATGTTGATTAAAATTCAACACGTGTAAATATCAAAATGTATATTGAATGTAGGAATTTTACGCTGTGCAAATCAAAGTTTATTAACGATCAAACAAATTTGGACACAAAGTTGGCAATTTTTTTCTTTGCATAAATCAGTAATATTTTAGAAAAATTATGCGCAGAATTTCAACTGCTCACATAGCTATCGATCCGATTGCGTTCTTCGTTAATTAGTTCTGTCAATTCATCTGCTGACATTTGATTAATATGTTCCTGCGATAATTTAAGATAGTCCGTGGTTAATTCCGAGCAGTAATAAACTAACGCATCTAGGAAAACCATCAATAGGGTAAATCATTTAAACAAACTATCATTTCATTCGATGCTATCATGAATGTTAATGTGATGCACAATAGAAAACTTTCGTTATTCCAATAAAAATCGAAAAGTATTTTTGTAAATTAGATCTATCAAACATTCGATGCAATTTGCATCTTATGAAATCATTTTCCAGCGAATTGTAAGAATAGTTTTAAAAAAAAAATTTGTTGACTGATCCAAGAACTAATGATCTACAAGTTTTTTCTTGAGACAAAACAACTTCTTAATATGTTAAAACATGAAATTATCAAATAGGAAATCATCATCGCTTTAATTCACCACAATTAAATCAATATTGTAATCATGATTTTATAACATTATAACAATGATCTAACATGATCACAGTGAAATGTTTTTTGCTCTAGATTATGCTATTTAAAAATTTTAAATAAGATTCCTTACTATTATTTTGCCTCCACGTGATATATATATATATATATATATATCACGTCGAACAGAAGAAATAAATTTTTATGGCTGTATTTATCAAGCATTAAATGAGAACTTTAAAATCATTCGTCATCAAATGGTGTTACAAGCTATTCGTTTCGTTATCAATCAGGAGATATTGTGGCTTAACTCGGAAGAATGAAAAAAAAAAGACGTCAATAAAATACATCATTACCAATAAGTGCTTTTTCATGATTCTCTAAAGTTTTCCATGCGGCACATCGCTTTAATCGAATATTTCGATCGTATGGTCGGTATTCCAGTAATTTATTTAGATTAGTTATTGCATATTTCATTGGGATCTGAAAAAACAAATAATTTCAAATTAAAACCTTTCGACAACTTGTTTCTTTTTTTCTAGGAAGATGGGAAAAAGAATGACAAAATATGTGGACAATTTCAAATTAAAAAGTAAAATTCTCACCACACATTTTCGTTGTATTGCTAATGCTTCATATGCAAGGCTTAATTTGCAATAAATATTCAGAACTTTCCGGAAATAATCTTTCTTTTCAAAGTTGCTACCAAATGAAAGATACATTTGTAAAGATTTTTCATAATGTTCGATTGCTTCGTTGTACAATTCTTCATTAAATTTAATTCGAGCGATAATTTCGTGGCGATTTGCCTCATGCTGGAATCCATGTCCAAACGGAAAATTCGTTGTGATCATTTTATATCTTTAATTAATTCTATATGTAATAATCTGTACTAAATAATAAAATTGCATTCCAAATTTTTGATAAAAATAATTGAGAATCGATGTTGAAACATTGCTTGTTTTTTATTCCACTTCAATTACCACCAAAAAGTGAAAAGTTCGAGACTTTTGTTTCATTCTAAATCATTGTCTCAAAATATTTTTGTAGAGGAGAAAGTGTAAAAGTGATTAGAAAATCAAGTGAATTAAAATACCTCACCGTTATTCGAATTGATTTCGCAGTAATTTTTCAAAATTAAGAACGAATCAATACTAATTTAGCCTCACTTCTTCGGATATGAAATAAATAATAGCTATACTATAAAGAACAAATTATTAGATGTAATCCATAGATCATTTCGTATTTAAATTCAAGTTTAAGTAAGCCGCCAACTTCTCTCAATAATCACAGAACAACAGTATGGATCTTTGTCCAATTGCCAAGAATACAAATCATAAACTAATATTACTGTTCATGGGGCAATCATGGCACTAACCTGTAGACCCCTGAGACATACTATTTGCTATTGTTTTGATTTATCTTTTTTTCCTTCCTTGAACATAATACTTTGCCCTTTGATCTTGTCCTTTTTTCACACCAAATCAAGCACATCCCATAAATACATTATAAAAAAAATGTCAAATTTTATGCGAAGTTGAATAAATTGAAAATTACAAAAATATTTCTAATATTTGACTTGAAAGTCGAACAGAATAAGTTCAAACGGATTTTCTTATCAAAAAAAGATTATGAAGATCAGAAGCCGGGAAGTATTGAAAAAAGTTCGAATGCTTCATATTACAGGAACAATTCAGACACACTCTGTGACTGTCATCAACATCACAAATTAAATTTTGTACTTTTAGAGAGAAATTTTTCAATATTTGTAACTGAACTGTTAATTTTATTCTTCCAAATTGTTATACTCACAAAATTATATGAGGAAAGGTAGAGTTTGTTCCTAAATTACTTTGCTAGTCCTTGCGAGAATTATCAATTTTGACAGCATAGTCTGGATAATCTACAATCTTTTGCTTAGCAATGCAGCCCCAATCTATCACTCCATAATCCGAGGTTTCCAGATAAAGTTTTATCACTGATTTTAATTCATGACCGTAGTGGTCCGAGGTAATTGATACCACGTCTGACATATAAGAATAATACACTAATATGGGATACGAACTTTTTATTGAAATGCGGAAAGAACAAAAAAAAATAGTCTTTAAGAATTTTGTCATCAGTTTTGACAATATAAATAAGCATTAATTGAAACTCTAGTTTGCTACTCTTCCAAAATCTAAGTCCCAGATGTTCTTTTCACTTTGGATAATGTTTAAAATTTTTAGTAAATTGAGTTCAAGTAAATGGGAAGCGAAAAAAGCCCAAGCGCTAGCGATTTGGTGAAACTTGAATATGAAAATGAAATAATTAAGCAATTTTATTTAGAAAATTTAGAACTATTCACTGTGCATAAATTAGAATTTTAATATTCGAATTTTTGTTGACATCTTAGTGCGTAAGTTAAGAATGGTCTGATCTATTGGATGAATTTCGATTTCATCGACCAGGCTTCCAAGAATTTTTCGAAAAGAGACTGTTTCCATAACTTCGAGAAAGCAGAGTAGAAAAAGGAGTGGGAGAAAGAAAAGATAGGGAAGCATAAAAAAGGAACAAAAAATGAGCGTGAAGACGATAACAATAATATCATTTGTGCAGTTTATCCGAGATATCTCAAATTAAGGTCCGGCATGTTTTGCCGCCAATCGTTAAATTTATTATTTTCCAATTAATTAAACATTTCCTTCGAAAAATATTGTCTTTATAGCAATAATTTTTTCATGTATTGTTATAGCAATGTAAAAGTTCTGATAAATTGTTCGTGCTTTTCAAAATCTTTTGATCTTTTTGACTTTATATAGTAGAACTCTTAGCAAATCATTTCTTTAATCAGAAATATTTCTTCATCTTTTCTCTTTTTCCTAGGGAATTATGGATGTAATACAATTAATTATATGTGCTGTTATTATAAGATTTTAATGTTGATAAGATGCGTAACTGATTAAAAATGTATGGGGAATAATTGGGAGTTTTCAGAAGCCTAAGTGATAATATCATTTAATAACTGATTAGGTTGAAAATTGCCGGCAACTCTGTAAGTCTTAAAGAATATTCTAATTAATTATTTGATTGCTTTTCCTCTGGAAAAAAAGTACATGATTACGTCAATGGGAATCATCATATCGGCGTGGAATAATAAATATTTAGGTGAATGAGTGTTTGCGACGTATTACTTTAAGTATTATTCGAAAAACCAGTCACATTTTATACGTGAAAATTGTAGAAAGAAAAATTTCGCGTTTTATGAATTTTACAGTAATCTTTTGTTTTTAAATTTAGATTCTTAAATTAAAATAGAGCACGAAACCATAACAAATGTAAATAGTACTAAATATAGGAACCTTGCCGCTTATTTTAATTTCTTCAAATTGTTTCTTTAACAATCTTAGGAATGATTTCAAAATTATCGGTCCTGCTTGAACATTGCCTGATTTCAATGTGGTATCCTTGTTTTAGACAAGAATAAGTGCAGAAGAAAAAGTAGAAGATCTTTCGTAAGATCTGACTTGTTATTATTCCAAAATTTCCTCCATTCTTGCAAAAATTTGACTTTTGTTGTTGAAGTGCAAACTTGGCTATTTAAATGTCAAAAGTAAGCTGGGATGATTATAGAATTCTAACTACATAGTAGTGAGCAATGCAACTTCAATAATTCTCTTATACATAATTGATAGAATTATTTTTGTACAGAGTGAAATTCGCATTTAAACTTCAACAAAGGATATTTTGCTTAAAATATTTCTTTTCCTTCGACTTCTTTTTTTCTTAAATTGCGTAAGCATGAAGAAATGGAAGTGTAAACTAAAAATTTCAAAATTTCACTGATGTTTTAAAAGTAAGGAGATTTGAGCAAATAAAAGTGCAGCAGAAGCTTTCCGGACTTTCATTAATTATCTAATTTGTAGTTTTGCTGTAAAATGCCTCCAAAATTTTACAATGCATATTTGCAATTGTTGAACTTGGAAAGAGTGAATGAGTTCAACTTGTTGAAATATAGAAATATCAAATAGATATAGGTTACATCGATTTTTTTCTTACAATTGGTTTCGTTTGCACAAAACAAAAAGATCGCGGATCAGCCGATTTTCTGCGTTGTCGTGGTTTCCATCTGAAATTTTATCAGTGAGAAACTTTAAATTAATCTGAATATATTTCATCATTCTATTCTTAAGACTACAGAAATAAAACATAGAAATAATGATTTATTTCTAAAAAGGAGAAATTTTATTTTCAAATAATAGCAATACCACTAGATCGCTGATCGATTAACTGATTGATTTCATTTACAATTTTCAAAATTTATTAAAAAATAATTTGAAATATGTTGAAATTTGAAACTTGTTTTTCATTTTGACAATGATAAAAAGTGAGAAAATGAAGAATGATAATTGTGCTAACTTGTCAACGCATTTATATATTGCTGCAAAGGCACCCCAGTAACGACATCCAATATATCCAATCATACCCATTTGGCGATTTAAGCACGCCAACAAATGTAAACGCTAAATTTCGTCCTTTATTTACAAAAATTTGAGAGGAAGAAATTATCAGATTATTCAAGTGTCCTTAAATTCCATGGGAAAACAGCATCCAGAACATTCTCACTGGTAAGTAGAGCAGTTAAGATAATATTTGGAAAATAAATATTTTATTCAATATTTTTGTCTTTAAAGATCATTCAGTTTTCCATCTATGGATTATTGAATACATTCGATTTTTACGATTATGATGTATATGTAGTGCATGTGACATTAGGTTTAATAATAAAAGACTTCAAATTTCTTTAAAATATTCAGAATTAATCGGAAACCATAAAGTATAAAATTACTGTCCTCTTTTTCACTTCACCTATCCATTTTTATTTCTTTATTTTAGTTACTAATTCGAAATTTTGATTTTAAAGATCCACTAACTTGTGTTTGTACTATTCTTGCACATCGATGCTGTCCATTTCGTATTGCCAAATCTTCAGCTGTATGACCCATACAATTAGTTAATTGTAATGCAACTAAACTCCATCCCTAAAATAATATTTTATTAAAATTATCTGTTTCCTGTAAAATATTTAAATTTACATATTTCAGAAAAGAGATTGAAAAACCTTTGCAAGTGTATCCACCATGAAATTCATTAATTCATCACGACCTTTCATTGCTGCATACATTAATGCCGTATTGCCACGTCTATCTTGCGCATGAAAATTGCAGCCATTCTGCAAAATTTTACTTGATAAAAGTAATTCTGATCAGTCTTTTTTCAGATTTCATTTAAAATGAAAATTTTTCAATGAATTTTGTTACATCGACACTGACAGTTTTTGCATGCTTTAATCAGTATAAAATATTTTTATTTTTATTTTTTTGTTTTTTTATACGAATTGAGATCAAACATGAATACATATACACGTAAACACGTGTGTGTCGTGCACTTTCATCCATAAATTTTTAATCCATTTGAAATTTATAATATGAAGGTGGCATTTATAATTATAATTGATAATCGTAGAAATGATCTTACAATTTTAGCAATTAGTAAACCTTCCGCGGTCCTATCATCTTCAATGCATGTGTACATTAATGCTGTTCGTTGATCACGTTTGTCTTGAAAATTGATATCTGCGCCATGATCAATCAGTAATTGAATATATTTGAGCTAAATTGACTTCAGTATCAAATGAATGATAAGAGAAATGGAACGTCTTTGATCCATTAACAACAGTAACAAACGATGAACCATTCCTACACGTGATACGTGATACGCTCGTTAATCCCCCTAGAAGTGTTTACTGAAATTTTTATAACTATGGGGTAAAGCGCTTTCATCTCTACTTTTCTCATTTCTTTTTGGAAAAAATTTTAATTTCATAAGTGATTAATGGAATTATATTAATGAAGGACTACTTACTCTGCTTTCTTTATCATCAAGATATTTAATTGCTGCTATGAGAAGTGATTCGCCATTTAAATTAATTTCATTGGGGCTCGAGTCTGGCACTGCCTTTAATAAGTTAGGAATACAAATAGGTGAAAAAACAAGCTTTGTGCAAAAATACATTATTAATATGAAATGCGTCGACAAGTAAGCTCAACAGGTGCTTCGATCTTGAATATATTTTATAAATGAATTGCTAGAATTTTCAGAATGAAAAATTAAAAAGTTTATTTAAATACATTTACTTCACAACTGCAAATGAATTTATATAAATGGCAAATTAAAATACTTGAATTTTTTCTTTGTAAATTTTAGGTAAATCGAGATTTTCAGCAAGTGCTTTGGCTTGAATTGTATGAAGATGACCAATTAACCACTTTCGAACAGCATCATCATTCAAACAAATCAATTTCTTACCTGATTCCATCTGAAATGATTATATGAAATCGAAACTGCATCCAGTATAAAATATCAAATTCAAATTAAATCGAAATGAATGAAATGAAAATGTGCCATAAGTTCTATAAAATAAATGAAATGAGCAAAAATTAATGAAAAAAAGGATTAAGAGAAATTAAATAATAATACAAAAAATTAATGGAATAAATTTAAGAAAAAAAAAGTATTAGAAAAATAAATAAATAATTGAAAAAGTGTAACAGAAGAATTGAGCTTTTTTCCCGCATTTCAAAATTGCAAGTTTTTCCGTACTTCCTTGGAATATTGCGATGAAATCAATTGTAATAAAGGCGGAAATTGGCAAAAAGAAATCGTTTAAGCAAAAGGAAAATTGTAGCAAATTTGATGATTGTCCAGATTGTATTGCAAAGAAAGGAAATAAGAATAAAAGTTCAATAGGTTAAGGGACACCCAATGAATGATTTTATTTTTACTTTCGAAGACTAAATTTTGTTTAATTAAAGTGTAAATTTCGGAAAAAATCGATGATTGAAGATTGAAAGGGAATGAAAAAAATATCCTTCCATTCATACTGTTTCTTAAATGATTACTTCTAGGGAGAATACAGTATCCCAATAAAATAAAAAAAGAATCAAAGTTACATTCATACAAGTTTTAAATAATTATTAAAAAACTGTTGAATATTTAAATGTGAATGAAACAAATGGGAAAAGATTTGCGTGATAATAGTAGGCAAGAAAAGGTAAAGAAGTGGAACGAAAAAAGAGGAAGAGAAAGGACTGAGAAGATAGTCAAAGAAGAGAATTTCAACACAGACCTAAAAGTTAGGGTAAGAATGGTCCTACGAATAGTCAACCAGTTATTGTTCAGTGGGATTTTGCTGGGTCTCGCAATTAAGTTCTATGCAGAAATAATACTTAAAACTAATTATGCCAGTAATTTCATTCATTTTGTTCCATTTTTTTTTGCTAAAATATTTTAGTTTTATTGTTTCAAAAGAAATTAATATCAAAAAATGTTTCATTGGCTGAAATTGAATTTAAAATGAATGTGCTGTTTAATGTACTAGAACAAATTGTCTTACTGCAGTAAATGGTATTTTGACAGTCAACAATTTAAATAGTTTAAGTAATGTCAACTATTAATTTATGACATAATTAATTATTAATATTAGATTTTCTCTTGTTTTATTCTTATTCTTAAATTTTAAACAGCTCAAGCCAATGTAATATATTTAGCAATTTTGATTGGTTTTTTTTAACTTCGAATTGTTTAATATTATTACGATATGCGTTGTTCCACATCATTTGCTGACAATAAAAGTAGCAACAATAAAAATGTTCAGGATAATAATAATCACAAAAGTGACAACAATAGTAAAATAATTAATAAATAGTAATAATGATAATAAAAGTGAAGAAGACGAAGAGAATAAAGAGCAAAGATAAAATAGCGATAATAACAGTAATAATAATTGCAATAAGAACTACAAAGTATTTCGGTACAATTTTTAATTTTTAAGAACACTTACAGAGCTATAAGTGTTATTAAAGAGTTACATGCGACATTGCTGTGCGACAAAATATTTCTATAAACAAAGAATTACTTTTATGTTTTTTGCCTACTTGTTCATTTCCTTTTGTTTAATAAAAATTTTTTTCAATAAGCAAATGAGGCTAATTAACAAGAATTTGTTTGAAAGTGTTTTTAAAGTTAATTTAGAAAGGAAATAAGCAGCTTATATGTTGACGATTTGCAAAAATGACAAGGTTCCTGCGCTTCATTGAAGCGGAACACGACAAATAATAAATCACCCAACATTGTGGAGGAGAAAATAATCCTAGTAAAACAATATGAGGATAGAGAAGAAAAGAAAATGCTTCTCATTATCTTATGAGAAATTGTTTAGCCAATAACAGAAATAGGAAATGACATTTCAAAAATAAATAAACTTATAACGGAAAGTTTTTTCAGTATAGTATTTTCTAAATTAAATATGCGAAGAGAACAGCGTTGTAAATATCAAGTGAAAGATATAGGAATGGTAGATTTTTTTCGGCGACATTTGACAATCGAATGACGCATTTTTTTTTTTTTTAGATCGTTACGAATTTTTTGTAGCAACATTAAATTCAAATGACAAGTAAGAAAACCCATGTTATCAGAATGAATAATATTAATCAAGAAATAATACTACTGTAAGCAATACTATTTGGTAATACCGCCATTTCATTTCCTCAATTTTATTGCATTTCATTTCGACCAGAGCAAAGCTTGTTTTGGAGTCAATAATTTATTAGTAACTGAACTACCATGGATACATTCGAGATGCGTAAAATGTGCATTGTAAGCATAAAATAATTTCTATTTTCATCCGTCCCTATACAGCTCTTGAAAATTTTCAGAACTATTCGGCTTAAGCTGCATGACATTTATTAAAAAAGTTTCATTAGGAATTAACTTTTAGATTTTAATTTGATTTTAATCTTTAATTTTTACTTGACTACAAATCACCAAAATTAGAATAATCAAATTAATTAAAAGCTTGTGAAATAAAAATTAAATTAAAAAAGGAACAAAGTGTAATGGAAATGCTAAAATGAGGAATATGAAATAATGGTCAACGAGAGGGTCATAAGTATTACTCTTCCTCTTTTAAAATCTATCTTAATTTCAATTGCACTTTTGCAAGGATTTTTGCAAACAACTGCATGCATGGCTTATGTTAGTGAATTAAAACAAAAAAAATTCAGACATTTGAACTGTTCATCAAAAAAAAAAATTTGCTAACGAAGCATTATTAAATTCCAAATTTTGGATTTTTTTTGTTAGTAAATCTAGTAAATTGATGAGAAGGACAGAGCGGAAAGAGGAAAAAATAGAAAACAGAAAATGGAAGTGAGAGCACTTGAAAAAGGAGTGAAAAGAAACGAAAATCTCGTCACCAGCAATGAAATGAAGTATAATTAAAGCTTCACATATCAATTGTCACGCTTGGAAGTGTAAGTGTTAACAAAATTCAGCCAAGTTCACTCATTCCTAAAAACAGTTAATTTCTTTGTTATCTTTACATAAAAAAACCGAAATTGTGGACAAGGAAAAAGGAGAGAGAAAGAAAAAGGAGGAAAGGGAGAGAGAAAAAAGGCGACATAACAAAACGCATTAAGCTAATTTTTTTCGTTACAATGACGAATAATTTTCTAATGGTACATCTATTAGCATAGCAAAGGATATCATAGGTGGTTAATAAATCATTTATGTTTCATTTAGAGAAAAAAGAAATAAAAGAAATTTTTGAAATATGTTTGAATAAAATTCTGTCATTGAAATCATTGAGAAATCCCTGAAAAAAAAAATCAAATTTTCAGGTGGTTTCAATAGAGGAAATATTTTGGAAAAGAGAATGGTGGAGAGGAAGAAAGAAAGGAACATATGAAAGGCAAAAATAACTAATGATAAAAAGATTCATAAAAAAATTTCTTATTCACATTGATTGAGTTATGCCATCTATCACTATAACACATCAGATAAGATAGCATTGTGCAATGGCACATACATTATATAATTGGGCAAATTATTAATTTTGTTGTGCAAGAAGCAAGAAAGCATATTTGTTATCACTGCAAATGGTGATAAAGAAATATGTGTACGTTAAACAAAATATTTAAATAAAAAAATTTTTGTTAAAATTTGACGAGCTTCAAAAGTCAAACAAAATTTTGAATATTACGTAAGAATTGAATAAACACTGACTAAATAATCAAAAAAAAAAAAATGCGCGAACAGAAAAAGTATTAATTAAACGAGTTGGTTTTCAAATACATGAGAAGTGATTGATTTATAAAGAAAAAGGAAAAAAGTTATCATTTTTTACTTTTTACTCTAAAAATTCTGTGAAGCAAACATTATACTTATCAATGAAGAGAGACTTGACAGTAAAACCTAGTTATTTGATTGCTTTTGCAAACTAACTAATTGCTAACTCTGTCTATGAAGCTAACTGGATTATTCATTTGCATTTTCTGCAAATCAAACAAATAAGTAGTCTTAGGTGGTTTAAGAAGAAAAAGTTCAATCATTAAGTCAGTTTATTCATAAATAATAATAACGATTTTTCTTCATATTCCTTTCATTCTATTTTTTTTTTTTTTAAATTTTGTTTTGCATCATTTTAGATGGATTTATTTTCCTACTTTGGGAACAATACCTATTTTCATTTCAAGCTTAACATAATTGCTTTTTTCGGTTCCTTTTTACTACAGCAATTAAAGTTTCAATCTAGCTCTTTCGGTTTCAGTTTTATTCCGAAATATTTACATCTTTTATATCTTTAAAGAAAAAGAAGCAAAAAGTATTACGAAAAAAAGTAATATCATTGAACTGTTCAACTATTTCATTTCACTTGTCACCTGAACGGTCAACTATCCCAATTATCGTTCAGCCTAATTTCATCGATCGAAAATCCAGATGATTCTCAAATGACACAAATAAAGTGTGAAATGGCTTATTTTTGAATGAGAATAAGCATAGAACAGCTTAAGGATGTACGATTTGGAAAAGAAATTTGAACATCATTAAAATTAAATGAACTTGACTCTATTCTTTCTCTTCATGATTTTTCCTTTTTTTCTTTTTCATTTTCATCCATTCGCTCATTCCTTCTTGTTTCATTTGAATGTGAACTAGCAATTAGTGGCGCAATCGAATCTTTTACCTTTTCAGGAACAGCATTTTCAATTGCAAACTAAATTATTACCGCTAATGCTTTTGCTAATTAACTATCTGTTAGAAATTTCAGTTTATCTAAATTGTAGAGAGAAGGAAAGAGAGAGGAATCAAGTTAGAGAAGGAACAAAATGTCTTATTGTATTAATAATTAATTGAGAGGCAAAAAAAGCATTCAAATAGGTTTTCAATTTTTTCCGAAAGGAGCAGATTTTAGAAAAGAGATCGCTTTATTATTTTGTTCGGTAAATGATAGTTTGAAATTATTTTTCAAAACGATTTAAATTTATTGTTTGCATACAAATGAATTTTTCAACAGATTTTTCTTTCGCTTTTTTATTTACATGTTTTATCAGTGCCAATTAAGTGATTTATTGACTTCAATTTAAACTTTGGTTCTAGTACTGCTTTACTTTTGCATGAATTGTTGGATTAAAAGATCTCTTAGATCAACTTACTTCTTTCTTTAATCACATTAATTCAAATAGTATGGGAGTACAATTAGCGCAAAGATAATAATTAGAAAACAATTAGCACAAGATACGTTGAGCAACAAAAGTTAGTTCAAATTTAATTCTAACACTTTTCTCGTAAATTCATTACATACAAATGTGACTTTCAAACTATTTAAAATGTTTTGCAATCCTTGAATCTTTTCAACTACTTCAGTGTCCTACAACGCAATATTTTCCGTACACGATTATTAGCGTGTTACAGCAATAGTGCAGCATTATCAGCGTTGCACTTTAACCTTTTCATATTTTTTGTTAAAACAGAGAAATATAATCGTCGGGTTGGAAAATACTTGCTGAAAAATATTATATGTGATCAAGAGAGCAAAAATTATTATTGTAAACATTACTTGTAATTCAATAATATTTAATTTTAATATCTTTACAAATTGAATTTTGAAAATTTTCAAAGGAACTGACTATGAAACTTCTTTTTTCTTTTTTTTTCTTTTTTTTTTAGCACGCTTTATCACTTCTTGCTTCATTTTGAAAATAAAAGATATAATTGAAAAAGTATAAATCGTATTTGTCATTATGAAATTAGTGAAAGAATCACAATGATGATTTTGGTGTCGGTAAATAATAAATGTAAAGTTGAAAAATCCATTTGAAAAGTTGAAGCTGCCAAATTTAAGTAAAAATATTCAACTTCCTTTTTCTATCAAACAGCACATCTAAGATTTCGTTCCACTGTTATTCACTTGTTTTTGAAGAAAAAAAAAAATGACCCATTTTTAAATATAAAATAAAAGCTTTTTTTGATGACTGTTTTTTAATAGATTAACTAAGTGAAATTGAATTTGATCGATTAATTTAGTCAAGCTGCACTTGATCAGCTAACTTGGTTTCTTTAAATTTAATCTCATTTGAAATTCGTTTACTTATTTCTTCACCAAAACAGAACATACAAAACAACAAATCAAAAATGATCCAGAAATGGTAGATGCAATACTGAAAACTTCAAAAATAAACTTCCATCCAACAATTTTAATGTTTATTCAAATAGTGAATTATGGATCAAAAACAGGACATTTTTACGAATTTTTTAATGACCTAGCATTTGAAAAGTATTGGGAAGAAAATTAAAATTCTGTTTTTTTTTTCAATTTAAATATTTTCCGATAGGAAAAAAAAGGTGGAGGAAAAGTGCAAAAAATTATGCATGCAATTTGAAATTCAAAATAAAAGAAGAAACTACAAAGTTTAGTCCAAAATTGAAATTGGAAATTTAGAAAATTTTTGGTAATGTCTGATATAAACTTTTCGGTTACAATTGACATGGTAAGTTATTCCTGATCGTTTTCCGAAATAATAGAATATTTATCCGATCTTAATTGTTAAACTGGAATAATGTGGTTGTCGAAATATTATAATCTTAAATAATTAAAAATAAATTTATAAATTTATTAGAAATAAAAAAAAAGAGAGAAAAAATGGACAACAAAAAAAAGACATTTTAGTCTAAGCAAAAAGATTGCAGAGCAATTATGATCAAGAAACAATTTTTTTTTTTCATTTTAAAACAAAACATGAACAAAATATTATAATTTGTTGAAAACAATAATTGAAAATTAATTTCGAAATTTCTTAAGAATTTAAAAAACATAGCAAAAAAATTATGCGAAGGTATTGTGAGAGGTAAAAAAGAGAGGGAAAAAGATAAAAAAGGATGAGAAAAATAATAAAAAGATTGGAAAGAAGAAAAAAACGATGAAACGACTGAAAAAAGAATGAACTCTTTAGTATATTCATTAGCACTTATTGCTTTTTATAATAATAGCAAAATTTTCATCCCTAATGATGCTTACCAGCGAATATAAAGGGAATAATTGCTATGAATAATCTGAATTGGCGAGAAAATCTATGCTTCAATAATAAATAACCCAGCTAAATTAAAAATAAATCACGGCGGAAACAGGAAGAAAGATTACATTGGAAGTAAGTAGAGGGCTAATTTTGATGAAATCAAATAACAAAATCCGTTTAAATTTTTAATAATGTCCATTGGAAGATAAGAATTACTTCCACATTTGGTAATATTTTATGATTTGCATTAGAAATTATTAACTGAAATAGTGTTTTTTTTTTTTTTTTTGCTTTTTTATCAATTTAAAGTTATTATTCAATTAAGATAAAAAATTATTATCAAACAATTGTTATTTCACTTGCATCATCATTTCAGAATTATCGAAATTATGCGAGAGACATATTGACTAGAACCACTGATAAGATCGATGACAATCGACCTTATCATTCAATTATCATGCATCATTTTATTCTAGAAAATTGATGAGAAAGAAAAATATTTTGAAGAGATTCCGAGATTTTCATGTTGGATTTCATCATTGTTGCAAACTAAACCTGATATTTTCAAAAGTAGCATAACTATACTGTGAGGAAATTCGGAATGCATTCATCTGAAACGGGAGATACGGTGTTGTTTTAGCTTTTTAATTTTTGAAGGGGTTAAAAATTTACAGTACAAAATACTCCTGACATTTCTTTCATTGTTTGGTTTTCCGTTATTGCTTATTGCCGGATCAGTGTTTATTATGGAGCAATACAGTAGCAGTGTAGCATTAAATAATATAATATAACGATAATAAGGTCTGGTATTTTCATTTGAAAGCATATTGCTTTATGGGAAAGTATGATGTTGTGCTATTGAGAAGCATATATTGAGGTTGTCGAAGAATAAATTTTATTGAAAAGTATATTAAACTGTTGGAAATATTGTTGCATTATCGCTAAGTGCACCGCAATATTTTATAGCCACTCATTTAAATCGAACTGAAGTAGAAAAAAGAAAAAAAAATAGTTGCATTATGTCGGATTCGTCATCGGATGAGGATGATGTAGTACCAACACAGTCAGTTGAGGAGCAGGATGACAACATAACATTCCAGAAATTGGTGAGCATTCTTACCATTCATTCAGATATTTTCTTATTTATTGGAATTATAACATTAGTTGCTATTTTTATCTTTTTCATTTTGAGCCATGCACAGACGCAATTTTTTCCTACTGCTCTTTGAATGCCTTTGAGAATTTCGCGATCAGTATCCTTTGTTAAATCATGTAATTATCAGAAGGTCAGTAAATTAGGGCGCACTTTTATTGTTCTGCTTTCAAAGATCGTTTTTATTTTCAGGGTGTAGCGGATGTTCTCTGTGAAGCATGCGATCGCTTAAACTGGACGAAACCTACGAAAATCCAAATTGCAGCTCTACCACATGCATTTAAAAATCGTGATATAATTGGCCTTGCTGAAACGGGGTAAATTTGTTTCCTATTTTTATTCAGGAATATGAAGCAGAAAAAAGTTTTGCGCCACTGTTAACAAATATCATTCTCCACTTGAGATAATCGTTTAACATCGCATGCGAATAATCTATCTTCATAACACAAGGAAGAATACTGAAATTTTTTTCTGCTAACTACCGATACAAAGACAACGAGGTGAATTATGATTATCTTAAGAAAGATAATCCGAGCCCATTTAAGATGCAAGTGGGAAAAAGCAAAAATACTAGTTAATTTAAGTTTTACATTTGCATTTATAAATGTTGAGAAAATTTAGATCTGGGAAAACTGCTGCATTTGCAATACCGATATTGCAAGCTTTACTTGAAACTCCACAAAAATTATTTGCTCTCGTTCTTACCCCAACCAGAGAATTAGCTTTTCAAATCGGCGAACAATTTGAAGCATTAGGTGCTTCTATTGGAATTCTTATCGGTATGTACTTTAAATTATTTTCTTGAAGTCTCCTAAAGGTGATCTTATTTCATGCTTTTTCAGCCGTGATTGTGGGCGGTGTAGATACAGTGACGCAGTCATTAGCTCTTGCGAAACGTCCCCATGTCATAGTTGGTAAATTTTAAGCTCTCATTATTTTCGTTTTTTTTTTTTTTTTTTCTTCACAAATTTGCAAATTTTGGCCAAGGTTAAGCCAACCTTACTAGCTATTCTTATTTTAACATTAGATAATGAAACGATGCTTTCTAGCCACACCTGGTCGATTGGTAGATCATTTAGAAAACACAAGAGGTTTTAATTTGCGGGCATTGAAATATTTGGTAATGGATGAAGCTGATCGCATTTTAAATATGGATTTTGAAGTGGAATTGGAGAAAATCTTAAAAGTTATCCCAAAAGAGAGAAGGACATATTTGTATTCGGCTACGATGACCAAGAAAGTTAGTCTTAAACCGCAAAATCATTCAGCAGCTCTCTTTTCCCGTCTTTCTTTTCGTCAATTCCAATTTTTATGACGCTATCGCTTTTCGATTATATCTGTTTCAGGTCTAGTTTTGCGAAAGTTTCAGTCTAATTTTCGAAAATTCGTTTCTTTTATCCGCATGCAGCATTTCTATCGGGAGGTCATATTCTCCTTTAATATTACTTGGCTACTTGATAGCCGCTTTAAGAGTGTCTGAATTATAATAGCAGAGTAACACGGGTTCTCTTAAACACAAAGAATTAATAAATATCAGCCTGTTGAATGGGTTATTTGTAAATTATGCTTCTTCTTGATTTCAGTTCAGTTCCGTTGCTTTAATGTAAATTTTACCATATTTCTTAAATATTTCTGCTCAAAAGAGATGTAATTTTCCAATTTCAGGTAGCCAAACTAGAACGTGCTTCGCTCAATGATCCGGTCAGAATAGAAGTCAGTTCAAAGTACCAAACTGTTGATAAATTGAAACAGTATTACATCTTCATCCCACATAAATACAAAGTAATTGTTTGGTTTCAAAACTTCAAGAAGGAAAAAAAATTAACCAATCATAAAATAACGAAAGAAACCGATCATAGAACATCAAAGAGAGCTTTTCGTCTAATCGATGTTATTATAGGAGGCCTATCTTGTTTATACATTAAATGAAATGGCCGGACAGACAGCAATAGTGTTTTGTTCCACATGTGCATCGGCTTTAAGAATTGCGTTAATGCTGCGGAAACTTGGTTTTGGGGCTGTTCCTTTGCATGGCCAAATGAGTCAGGTGAACTATCAAGAATGAATATTTTTTCATGTTATTTAATTTGCGACTGCTTTACGATCATTTTGGGAAAAAACTCGAATTTAAAATATTCAGAAAATATATCAGATGCGAATTATAGGCGAAGCGGCTGGGTTCGTTAAACAAATTCAAAAGTAAAGCTTCTACAATTCTTGTTTGTACCGATGTTGCATCAAGAGGTAACAATTTAGAAGTGAAGCTTTTTAGTAGAGAATAATGTTTGTGTACATATGAGCTTTTGCATATTGACTATTAGTATCAGCATATCTCATTATTATGCCACACTGTCATACAAAAATATTGAGAATAGTTATGGATAAATGAATGACACGCTTCAAAATTATATTCTCATCATTTTCTATTTCTTTTTTAGTTTAATTAATTTATTATTTAAATGAAATTATTTCGGACTCATTTTTTGTGAGAAGTTAGCATTGTCACTTTTTCCGTGAACTTCTGTAAATATTGTACTTTCTTATACGTTGATAATGAATCGGTTTTTCATAACGAATAGAACTCCAACTGTTTTACTTATAGCATTACATTTGATCCTGCATTACTTCTAAATATAGTCATATTCCCTAACATTAATTCACATTATGTTTCAGTTTCTTCCATTTGACCTTCTCTTTATCTTCATGTGACACATTGCATTTTGAATAGTTGCGATTTTTACATTGATAAGACCTGGATATCACTGGTATATGCCATTGTTAGTTGATTACTTTGTTTTTTTGATCTTGCCGAAACGAAGATAAATTATAGGTCTTGATATACCACATGTTGATTTGGTGTTAAATTATGATGTTCCCACGCAGTCCAAAGATTATGTTCATCGTGTTGGTCGTACCGCTCGCGCTGGTCGATCCGGTATTGCTGTAACGTTCGTTACACAGTACGATGTTGAAGTTGGTTATTTAAAGTAATTCCTGAAGCAGACATGGGTACATGAGTTTAGCAGATCTTTTATCTTTTCTTTCAAATTAAGAAACTGATTTTAGCAATCTACGACTTGTATGCTTCTATTTTTGTAATAAACATTGCTAGTTTAATTCTGTTTTTAAAATTTTTTATTTTCTTTCATCTGATGACGCAATTCCATATCATAGCTTATTCAGATTTATCAAAGGATCGAGCATCTTATTAACAAGAAACTTCCACTTTTCGAAACAGTAGAGAATGATGTAATGTTACTTCTGGAAAGAGTTGAGGAAGCTCAGAAACTGGCGAAACAGGTTTGTGTGATCATTAAAAATTTAATAGTACAGGTGAAAAATATATAAACTTGATGCAGTCCGAAAGTCCAATATCAAATATATAATTTAAGGAAATGAAGGAGATGGAGGAAAGGAAAGGCA
The DNA here is from genome assembly GCA_029876185.1 of Mansonella ozzardi. NCBI lineage: Eukaryota > Metazoa > Nematoda > Chromadorea > Rhabditida > Onchocercidae > Mansonella > Mansonella ozzardi. The sequence continues at coordinate 74,318 of JARVGP010000057.1, read as the reverse complement.
GGAAAAGAAAACAGTTTGATGACAATGATGATGATGAAGTGAACGATGCAGAGGAAAACAGTACTTTTAGAAAAAAACTGAAGCAAAAGCAGAAAGGAACTCAAAATGGAAGAAAAAAATTCTGATATTCTAAAGGGCACTGTAACTTGTTGAAGTTGGTTTCACTAGTATTTGCCTACTTGTCGAAGTTGATTTTAACGGAATAGTTTATCCATTTGAAATGTTACCATATCCTGTTTTCTTCCATTTCCATGGAATCACCAATACTGTTTGTTATTTTTTGTTGATAAGGATTAGATGCTTGACATCAGCAAATGTTTTTATTTTACCATTTTGAGGAAAACGCTTTACTTTATTCTTTTTCAAATCTTTGCATTTTATATGTTGTTGATTTTTGTTTCTTACTGCAAATGAAATAACATATTGTAACTATTTTCCAGTATATATCAATGGAAGAATTCTATTATTTAATTTAATGTGCTATTTAATTGGTAGTGATCGTATTGCACGACTGCACGCCGTTATAACACGTTAATATCCGACAGTCAAATTCCCGGGCTTTCGTAGCCTTTTTTGAGAACTGGCTTTAGCTTGCAAAAAAATTCCCAACCGTAGTTGGTTATTAGGGGATATCACGAAGTTAGAGACAACAACGATTTAGAAAATAATTATGGTAGTTTCAGTGAAATGTCGATAAAGTTTTCATGCAAAGAATCCATTAATTTATCTCTGAGAGAACTAAGGAAATTGTCTATTCATAAATGGTTTTATAATTTCCGCTTATATCAGAACAGTGGATTGTAATTTAATCTTTTAATTGATAAAATATGTGATGTTGTAAACATCCTACGTTGATGCTTAAATCTTTCCCTAGCATCAAAATCAAATATGTATATCACTGAAGATAGTAAAATGTATGGTGAAAATGGGATTGCCAAATTTATCATTGTAACGATTCCATTATGGCGATCGGTTGGACCATGCGATAGTCATCTCATTTTTTTTTTTTTTCTATCTTGCATGGTTACAAACCCTTTCTAAAATGTTATATCTTAGAGATTTGACTTTCATTTTTTTTTTCATCTTTTGTTTCTTCAATCTTTCATTATTTCACTGTCGATACTATTTCCCAAATGCATTATCGTGTAACAATAGTTTGCAACAAACCAATGGTATGATGCCAGAAAATCGGATGAAATAGATTTAATCATGATTCTAATGAAAACATGATTATGTATCTATGTCTGACGTATCAGTCGCATCAGCCAGAGTGACATGCTAGTGTTAGTGTGACTATCCGATGGTAACTTTCGGATAAAGTATAGTCTTTGGAGATTGGAACTAACCGAGCAATTTTTTGACTTTCCACATGTTTTCCTAGAACTTGTATTCGGTGTTTTTCATGAACAAAATAGTTTGAAACAAACCGTTTATACTGAACATTCCATAGGTATCGGTTGTTCCTGATGATTTATGGTCACACTCGGTAGCATTTGTAATTTTTTTCTGCAACAATTATTAATCATTGAAGAAATTCATCATTTTGTGGATTTTCACTTTTCAATACCAGCAATTCAAATATAAATTCATTTACTGAAAAGGTTATCTTCATTCTTGACCATTTGAATTTTGAAAAAAAAAAAACAGTTTTTCTAACAATAATAATGCAACAATACGATAGAGAAATTCAACAGCTACTAATGATAAAAATAAAATATAAAAAAATTCAACAGCTACTAATGATAAAAATAAAATATATATATATATATATATAAGTTGATCAATCTACAATAACGACATTATTAAATTAATCAAGTTTAATCAGTTAATTAATCGACATTTGCATATGTTAACATATTAACCTAATTTAATAACAGTCAAATATCACACTTATTGACCTATTTTCTATTGAAATCATAAATCCGAGATGGTAATTCGTAATATCTTTTTAAACTTGGGGAAAAAAATTCTACGTAGCGGATCGATAGTCTCCTTCAGCATCATATTGCCATGTATCATTGATTATTGCTCCGTTTTATCATCATTATAGTAATAATTAAATAGTAAGATAATTCCCTTCCTCACTATTATTTCCTGCTGCTTCTCATTCATGTAATACATAAGTTACATTAACATCTTCAAGATGTAAAGTTTCAAATTTGACATAAATTGACAAATAAATAAATACTACTAAAATAGCAATAAAAAGTATTCATTGAAATCATGATATGTTGTTTCATATCTGTTGCATCATTTATGATTGTTTACCAGCAATTTGCTATTCTAAAAAGCAGCTGTTAAAGGTATAAAAAAAATAGTGCTCAGCTTATGAATCAGTCAGTTGATAGTCATAATTCACGTATTTAGGACACACAAATGAGCTAGGTATACAATGAAACATTTATGATAACTATAATTATTATTCTACTTCCCATAATAATGATAGCCATAACAAACATTGTCATCGATAAATAAATTATCTTTCAGATAAGTTACTTGGAATAAAAGCAATAATTTCTTTAGGTAATTCGATTAATTTGCTAAGTTGGTTGATTGCATCTAAAAAGTCATCTGTTTTGGGATTTTGCCATGGCAAAGTCCAGATAAATAGCAATTGACTGGAATCAAAATAATAAAGCTTTTGATTAAGTCCAAAATTTATTTCCTGATTAATCAAAGATTCCTGAACTAACGTTTTGAGAGACTCTTCTCTAAACAAGAGCTGTAATTTCGGTACTGTGGGTGGATAACCAAAGATGTAAAATTTTGCGAAAGTTGTCGCATATCTATAAATTTCACTCAAGTTCAACATTTTAGAAATTTTATATTTCAATTTTTTTGTGAATTTCATATTTCAATTTTCAGAAAGAAAAAATTGAGGAAAAAAATCGCATTTTTGACTTCGATATGTGATGACGGTAGGGACAAATGATGCAGTAAAGATTAATCATTGTGTGTTTTGAAACTGTCAACCTGTTTTTGGGAAACTCATATAGATTTGTGGCAGACATATCATTTCTCAACTATCGGGAATCGCATTGTGTTTACTAACAGTTCATTCCTAATAGTTCAAGAATGAAACAAAGTATTCGAAAGATTTTTGATCCAACGAACTATTAAGTCAAATTGAAAAGAATATGACAGAATAGCACATTCAAAATCGTTTACAGTATAGTTCCAGTCATTATAATTGAGTTTTTAAGTGCTAAATATGAATGATAACACTTCAATTGCATAATTTTTTTTTTTACCCATTAAATCCAAGTGCTGAAGAAGTTTAACTTTGAGTTTGATAGATTCGCACAGCATTGTTAAATGGGGATCATTTAAGGTAAGCAGTTCGTCACCCTTACTGCCTGATTCAGATCATCATGGATATGAATTCATGAGGTGCAGACATTGTAGCAAATCACGCAATTCAACAAAGAAATTAAAAAATTCATTCCAGAAGTTATTATCATTACATATTCCACTTTTATTTCACAAACAACATTAATGACATTGTTTGTATCTCCTTATTACAGCATATGTAGTGACAATTTCAGCAAAATTTAACACATAAATTATCGATGCCATAAAAATATTATTTTGGTAAAAGAATTTTACTTGTTGTTAATAACGATGACATTATGAACAAAGGTAATGAATATTTCCAGTAGACGCAATTGACACTTTAGTAAAAAATATTGAATAGATTAATGATTTCCTGTCATTATTTATCTGGGTGATTTTCGCTTTCCTTCTTCATTGCTTCTTACTTTTCCTGATGATGTGACATTTTATATCAGAAATTATTCATCAAAATAAATGCGATATGAGATAGTGAGAAGAGGAAACATGATATGATAAGATATCATTACCATCAATATTCCTTCCTTCTCTTCGTTTCGTTCATCCATTCAGCAAAATAGACAATTTTGTTTACGCCTCACAACAATTTCTCTTTTTTATCTTTCAGCTGATAGACTTACATTCAGCAAAGTAAATAAGAAAAGTTTAGAAGGCATTTTATAAACATTTTTGATTAGAAAATGATAACAACAAACTGTTAATAGAAACGTTCGAAGTAAATTGAATAAGTGACTTAATCAAATTTTTCATTTATTTTTCCTTTTTTAAGAAAGAAAGATTCAAAATTCTCATTTCATATTGTTTCGCATTTTCCATTTCCAATTTCATCAGATTTCTTCTCGATGACGCAGAGGTGATAAACAAGTGTTGCGGAATTCTAGCAAATGAAATTTTTCACAAAATATGAAATATGTCTTAGTTTGATTCAAATTTTTTGTTTTCATGTAATGTAGAGGAAAAGTTACCATCGAGATTTAATTTTCAGAACATGAAATTTTTCTTCAAAATAGAAATTTCCATATGGCAGATCTTTTCTAATTGTCTCACCAATTTTCCTTTTTCTTGCCGTCTTAATCTTAGAAATTTTCATATGTAAAAATTCGTATTTTTCCAATTTTAGAATAATTTTTGAATTTTTGTTTAGAAGACTAACATCAATTGTTGCTATTTTCCTTTTTTTCACAATTTCAAAAAACAACCAAAGGATGGAAAATGAGAAAGAAAAATTAGATTGAAAGTTTGATAAATATTGAAGCAATTAAACATTGAAGTCTTTGTGTACAATGTATGGTCTCTATGGAAAATGTCTTCCAAAGTATCATCAACAACATTGTCTTCTTCCATTTTCAACAATTTTGTCCAATGCTTCCGAAAATATCGATCAAAATATCACAGAACCATTGTGTATTATCATTTTTTGAATAGATGGCATTTTTGAAAAGTCAGAATCTTTCCTCTCTCTTCCCTTATTCTACAGCCCCTTTCCTCGTCGTATCGCATCGTCCTCCTGCCCCACTGTCACATCCCGTACCCCATGCTGAGAAAAGTACCATTTTATATTATTGGTGAATTAATTCACTGGTCCTTCAAATATTATAGTTAATATTTATTAATATTTCAACTTATAGTCATATTTTTATAACCAGAAATGTGAAGCTGAAATGAACATTTCTGAAGTCGCAATATTTGATATTCTTCTAGAGGCGAAAGCAACGACGTCACAAACAAACATTCTCGCTATTCTCCTCGATTTTGATCACTTTCTTTTTCTTCTTCGATTTTCAACATTATTATTATTTTTTCTTTTTTTTTTTGAAAATGATATTTATTACCAAATAATTCAGGTTTTTCATTTTATAATAATTCTCCAACTGTTAAAATGCATACAAACTGCATTTATATAAAACCCACAATCCCAGGAAGAATTGAAATTGTTCGAAACTAAAAAGTGAACTCCTTCTGTAAAGGTAAACTATTTGTTTTTAAGATCAAATTTACAAATTAAAGAAACATATATATCAATTCCATTCTGTAAAATTCTGGAGCATAAATCAATTTTTTGGTTTTTAGTCATAGATTTTTTTGGTACATTCATACTCATTGATAATAACAGAAGCATCTAGGTGATCACCATTTCAAATAATCTTTGAAAACCAGCAAAAATCATCCACCTGCTCGGATTATTTCAATTTCGGAAAAAGATTTACAATTTCAAATGTTTCTGAAATGTCAAATTTTCGGGATATGTAGTAATCATGCTAATCGATGGTGAAATTATAAGCAGCACACTGAAAATGTTCACTTCTCAAATTTTCGCGAAAAATTCCGATTTAGCGTTTCACTGTTTACAAACTGACCAGTAATGACGGTAATGACCACCAAATGTTCGGAGATTATTCGCAACTTAATCGTTCAATAACAACTATAATAAACGGTTCAAAATTCGAGTGAATTTCAAATATCCACTGGAACATTAGCGTAAACATTTCGACTAATCCTGCTGAAATAGATAATAAACCAATGATTTACTTATTTCGTAAGCATTTTAAATGAACGTAAAAAATTAAACGGTCTTTGAAGCGGTGCAGATTTTTTATAAAGTCAAAAAACAATTTTTCTTCTCTCGTTTGAAACTTTTAGGAATTTTAAGAATTAAGAACAATATTAAATCAGAATTTTTAAGGGAGCATTTCGAAAATATCATTCTTGTAAAATTTGATTTCACATATTCCAAAGAACTGAATTATCCTCCTTGATATCCAAACTTTACTTCATTGGAATTTAGATAACTTATAATTAGAAGATCAAATTGAAGCAAGTAAGCATCAAGTAGCACTTAAAAAAAAAATCAAAAGCACGGATTATAATCCTGAAAAGTGTGAATATTTTCAATATCACAATTTCTGCGGTATTCTGGATAATTGAGCTGTCAAGTGTTTTCTAGTGCAATAAAAATGACTTTAAAAAATTGGAACTGATTGTGCTGAATTTCAGGGACTGAACCGCAATTTAGCTATACTCCCACACAAGCAATAACACGAACCCGCTAACTCAAACTCGCTCACCTAATGACCTGAATCATCATCCGTAAAACGATACAAAATTACGCGAAAATCGGAATTCTCCTTTTTCCTGCTCCCTCCTATTTTGCGCTATTTCTAAAATTCATGAATGTAACACTATCAGATGATTCCTTAATCTCGCATCATTCTCTTCACCCTCTCCAGATTATATGCTATTTCCCGGAGGTGACTCTCATTTCATATTACAAGGATGCGTTTAGTGACTGACACCTTTGCGCAGCTGAGCTGAGTGTGTGACGAGTGTGTTTGCAGGTCTGCTTTCTCTTCATTCGGGATTTTCTGTGATCTTCCTCCAGGATTTCCTATAACTTTCCTGCAGAATTTCCTGTAGCCTTTTTTTTTTTTTTGGAATTTATTGTTTTACATAAAATGGATAAATTTGAGATTTTGATGTGTTACTCTGTTATAAAATATAATTTGTTAAGAATTCTCATGTAAAAACAGTTTAAATTTCTCAAAAAATATACTTACTTTATTATCATTTCTGTTAGAATTTTCTTCACTTGCTGTTATTGCAATTATTGCTTTTATTGTTTTTTTTTTTTTTTTCACTTGAAAGATGTTGTTGTCGAAATTTATTTCATATCACATTTCTATCCGATCCCTTCAACTTTCCGCTTTTTTCTCTCTCTCTTTTCGATAAAAATTTTAACAAATTCGAAATCAAAATTGCAGGAAATCATGGATGATGTTTCTGTTGACAAGACTGATTATACATTAGCTCATTTGATGCCAAAAGTTGAAACACAACAGGTTAATTTTAACATAAAATTTGATAATCTTACATGATGGATCAGTTTTTGTAGTTGCCATTTAGTTTTTCTTCTCTTTGGTATCTTTGATTATTTGATGTTGAAAATATTATCATATTACTATTACATTATATTTATCCTTTAGTTTTCGTGATAACTGTGTAGAAAGGTAAATGATAATAGTGAGTTTATTCCAATCAGATCTGGAATGAGGCCTATATTATCATCGAATGTTATTTCAATTCATTCAAAACTGCCTTTCTGATGATTTCCTTTCCTCATATTTAATTAAAAAATTGTTAGAATGCTCATTCTTAAATGTCTTAATCAAAGTCCAATCGACTTCAGTGAAATTCATGATTCTTTGGCGCTATATAAGTTTTTTTTTCTTTTTTTCACGAAATGATAATATCTTTAAATATATTAATAAGCAAAGGAATTCAATGAGGAACAATGACGAAATTTAATAAATTAAAGAAATTTAAGGAACAATTCATAACGAAATATCCAGAATACGATGGTAGGAATATTATCATCGGCATATTGGATACAGGCATTGATCCATCACTTCCTGGATTACAGGTTTTATTACCAGTTTCGGAATTTTCCAATAGGATTCACTAGTTTTTTTGTCGTAAAATAGATAGGATGTTTTTGTTTCAGAATTAAATTGTTTTAGTTCTTCCGTCGTAATATAAAATCATTTAATTTTAACATAAGACTACTCAGTTTTTACCGGTTTCAGCTTGAAGTAATGATTTTAGTTTTATTATGAAGCTATCATTAGAAAAATTTTATACGGGATGTAATTAGATAACGAGTCATGGACTAAAGAAGGTGATAGATGTAATAGATTGTACGGGAGCTGGTGATGTGGATACATCGACAGTGCGTACAGCGACTGATGGTTATGTTATCGGACTTACAGGAAGAAAGCTAAAGGTTTAAACTTCTAAATATAATAATAAGTGGGGACTGTAGCTGTGGTGGATGAATTAAACTTTAAAAATGGGTGTTTTAGTTTTAAGAAATTTTAATAGACTTTTTTTATTAATTCTGAAGCAGTTATAATCTTAATCAGATTTCAGATTCCAGAAACTTGGGTTAATCCAAGTGGTAAATATCACATAGGAATAAAGCCAATTTATGAACTATACAATAAAAATTTGTTAGAAAGGATAAAGGTAATACTTTTAAAAGATCCAATTTACAAAAATTAAATCGGATTAAATTTATCAGTAGCTTCTAAATTTGTTCTCATACTTCCTTTTTCAGTTATGACTAAGATTGTGTCATAAAACTGCAAAAATCATGTCTGGAACCTATGTTATACCTTGAATTATAAATAGGAACAGGTTTAGCATAACAGCTTCATCATCTTTCTCTACATTCATTTCCATTTTCTTGCTGATATCTTACTTTGAAGCGAATTCATTTTCACTAAATCATCATGGTACAAAAAGTAGCTATGACTTTTTTCTGCGCTGCTTAGTTGTTTGTTTGCAGAAGGAGAGGAAGGAAAGTCTTTTTGATAGCGGACAGAAATTAGCATTAGCCGACGCAATCCGTCAGCTCGTAGCGCACGAAGAAGCAGTCGGTGGAACATCCGATAAAATAGTAGGTTTTCGGCTTAATGCAAAATAATACTGAAAGTCGGGAAAATTTTTTTTCAAATGTTCAAATTTTTTTTGAAATAGTTTTGTTATAACAACATTTCATATTTCCGAGTTCAAGAATCGAATTTTATTTTTCAAGGTAATTAGATATGTAAGTTGGAAATAAATATGACAAAAAATTCTTATTGTTCGTGCTTATTATGATAGAGTTATAATGTGAATCTAAAATAGTTCACTACAGAGCGAAAATCGCTTTAATATATTCCAAGTGGTCACTCTCTTGGATGCTAATAAAATAAAGAAGCAATATAAGTAAATAAAATTGAACAGAGATTGTAGAGAGATTTGGAAGCTCCCTAGAGAGACTGAAATTAAATAGCATGTGAATAAAATTCTGAATTAAAATAAAACTAAAGAATGTTATTGGAAGATTGCAAAATTTTGTCGTGAAATGCATGTGGTCTTTATCATAACGCTTTCATTTTAGAGTGATAAGGAAGACAGAGAAGAACTTTCGAGTCAAGTGGAAATATTAAGAAGTTTAGAAAAAATGGACGATCCAGGACCAGTTGCTGATTGTATTGTTTTTCACGATGGCAAGAAATTCAGGTATTACTAAAGTACTAGTCCTTGTAATGATCTGCAATTTATACTGAGAGACAAAATCAACTGTATTTTTCATGGAGTTGATATAAAGTGCATCGCTGAAAATTAGAGTTATTAAATCAAAAGTTAGCATTATAAAATAGTTCCAACCTCATCAATTATAATGTAGTCTTGACTCGTTAATTATGTGCAATGTTTTTCAGAGCCTGTATAGATACTTCATATCGTGGACGTTTAAACTTAGCACCGCTGCTTAGCAGCTACTGCGAAAGCGGTAAATATTATAAGCTCTCCGACAATGGTAATTAATTTTCATTCATTTGAGAAAGAAACTATTTCCTGTTTTTTTCTGTTTTTTGATCAGTTTCTGGGGAGTTATAACATAATTTTAGTGCCAAATTTCATTGTGCATTATTGTTTGCTGATGCTTATTTATTTGTTTCTGTTTGACTTTATCGGCAGCCGAACACACAGCAAAATGATGGCCATAAAAAAGAGAATTTTTATAAAATTGTAGAAATAAAAAAGTCGGGATTATTGAATCAAGAACGATTTTGTTTAACACACAATGCTGTAATGTACGTTGGAGTTAATATGTTTAATTTACTGCGAAGTGACATTTGGCCTAAACAAAGCTACCACGAACAGTTTTGTTCAGAGTCGAAAATATAAAACTTGGTAAAAACAAATTTGACTAAATGTATGTGACAACCGTTGAAATAACTAAAGAATAAAATATTACGTAAAAAGGGACCGACAACAAAATTCGATAACAGATTGTCTTGATGATTTAGTGCATCTGTGTACGTATGTATTATGTATGTTGTCTATATGTATATTACAGGACTTACAAGTTTTATAGATATGCTAACATTTTGTATCACCATACATGATAACGGTAATTTGTTAGAAATATGTGTTCCTTCTGGTACCCATGGATCTCATGTTGCAAACATCGCCGCTGCTTACTTTCCTAATGTTAGTTTTATAATGAATTCTTAATGAATGTGATTTTTTATTTCTGTGAAAATAATTTCCGTAAAGAAAACTTGATATTTCTTCAAAAGAAACACAAGTCATATTCTTCAGGAACCTGAAAAATCTGGACTAGCTCCTGGAGCTCAAATTGTCTCACTTTGCATTGGTGATCATCGTCTGAAGAGTATGGAAACGGGTACTGCGCTTACCCGAGCTGTGAGTTTTGCTTTTTCTTTGAAAATACATTTCTTACTGATAAATTAAAAGACGGATTTTGCAAAAAATTTCAGCTAAGTCGTTGTGTTGATTTGGGTGTACATCTCATCAATTACTCTTTTGGTGAAGCGACCAATTTTCCAAATTCAGGGTGAGTAGCATGATGTATTCATCCTGTTTTTTGTTAGTTCGTCTCTTCGAGTCACAACAGAGATTGATATATACATATTATTGTTTATTTTCAGTCGTATTATTGAGGCTTTGGACAGAGTAGTAAGGCGACATGGGATATTATTTTTTTCGTCAGCGGGAAACTGTGGTCCAGCTTTGTCCACCGGGGGATGCCCGGGCACAACTACTACTTCAGTTATCGGTTCGTTTCTGTTCTTAATTTGACAAGTCCTACAAATTTGCAGAGTTGACTAGATTATTAAATTGTTTCTGCTGCAGGAGTTGGTGCATATCTTTCACCAACAATGATGGGAGCAATGTATAGTATGCGCGATAAGATACCTCCAACACTCTATCCATGGTCATCCAGAGGCCCAACGTAAGATAATATTGCGTTTTCTAAATTCAATTTAAGATTTATATTAAAAATGCTTGGGATTTCATAGAAACTCTCCTTTTAGCAGAAAGCAAACATTCATTATCCACTCAGGAATTTAAAAATACGTGCTTGAGACAAACAACGGTTGGAAGAAAGACCGACATAAACTAAAATTAAAAAACTTTAAATTCGGAGAGGGAAAATAGAGATGAAAGTAAATTATAAATTTGCCTAAGATAAGAAATATTAACTTTGCTGGCATATGTGAGAAATTGATCACGAATGAACCGTTCAATTGTCGCAGATGAAAAGGAATTAATTATATCCTAAAATATATTCAGGGCTGATGGAGCATTAGGTGTATCGATTTGTGGTCCAGGTGCTGCTATTACAAGTGTGCCTAAGTTTGCTTTAAAAGCTAGTCAGCTGATGAACGGTACCTCAATGAGTTCACCGAATGTTACAGGAACTGTCGGTGGGTATTAATTTTTGAGGTCATTTATTATTTGATTCTTAAATACGTTTTTAATATGTTAATTTTGACAAGTTGCTTTTTCCTTTATACTGTATACATGATTGTTGGTGATGATCGTAATAATTAAAATTAATAAAACTGGCTGAAGGATTTCTTTAATCTTTTGTTTCTTTTCATTTCTTCTTCGCTACAAGAATCCCACATCTTTGCTTTTTATTTTTTGTAAAATACCTCATTGTTTATGCTTTTTAGCATGTTTGCTTAGTGCTTTGAAAGCAATGAATATTTCATGGAGTCCATATCTAATTCGATTAGCACTGGAAAATACTGCTCTATTACCAAAAGATCAAAATCGTTTCGCTGTTGGCAATGGACTTTTGCAGGTTGTTTTCCTTTTTCGGAGAGTTTCTGAGAGCTTGCTTTATAAGCGATTTAAATTTAGTACTGTCATATGAAAGTGATTTCTGTGGTATGATGCAGAAGTTAGTAATATTACTTAATACTGGGTAATGTGTTGATGTATGTAGGACTATGACTGGAATTCAGAACTAATATAGTAATCCCTTGTAAAACTGTATTCTAATTTGATTTGTTTTGAAGGTAGATGAAGCGTACAATTTCATTCAGCAGTATTATTCACTAATTTCACCTCTACTTACTCATTTCGAAATTAAAATTAACGATGTTAGTGCACGTGGGATTTACTTACGTGAACGATATCAAACACGCTGTATTAATACGTATGTTGTCGCTGTGCAGCCAAAATTCAAGCCGGAATCAGGTCTATTATTTCTATTTATTCATATATTTGAAGTTCTTTGGCCGTTTGTTTTAAGGAGCCTTGCACTATTGATTTGATTTACAACTTATTTTCCGAGAATAAAAAATCTAAAGCTGTTATTTTTAATTTGAGATTTTTGTCCAATTGTGTCTACTACGATAGAGAATTATTGTATTTAATATATCTTTTATCCCGCATTAAAATTTTTTAATTGTAATCGCACTTCATCTGTTATACTGCCTTTGACATTATAGTCATATGGATAAGTTTTATTGTGTTCTAAGAAAAGAATTTTAATGTCTTTATAAATGAAATTCCTGCATCAAATTTTTCCTATTCCGTAAAATCTTTGTTTTAGATAATGATGCAAAAATAGCATTCGAGAAGCATTTAGTTTTAACATGTGTTGCATCTTATGTCAAGTATCCAAAACAGTTCACATTAATGCATCAGGAACGAGAATTTACCATATCGTTGGACCCAGTCGGTCTTGAGCCTGGTGCTGCTCATTTCACTGAAGTACATTGCTAATTAATTAATTACTTTTGTTCCATTATCAAACCCCTACTTTGACTAACAAATGAGCAGTAAAATGTCGTGTCATGTCTTTGCAGATATGCGCTTATGACTCGGAAAACATTTCGCTTGGTCCATTATTTCGTATACCAATAACTGTGATTATCCCGTTAAGTCTGGATGATAATTCGCGATATACGATACAGAAGAAGTTGCAATGTAAGCCTGCCAGTCCGGAACGACTTTTTATTCATGTACCTGAGGATGCTGATTGGGTTTGTAAGTAATTTTAGCTTTTGTTCTTAATTATATTTTGCATTTGTTGAATTTACTTCTCTTGTTTACTTTCTTGTATTCCTTCTTTTTTTTCTTTTTTACGTATATTGTTCTTTTCCCTTATATATTATGTATATTTTTGTAATATGTTATCTTTCCGAACTTTTTCACAGGTTTGAAACTGACATCCTGTGGAACTCCGTTGCAAGCGAAATACGTTGCCCATATTGTTCAGCTTTTACCGGATACGGCGTACCGTGCAACCGAATTTCATAAAGTGAGGATTTTCTAACATAAAGTCTTTGAGGTTTTATTAAGATAGCTATTTTATATATTTTGATTTATGCTAAATTAATGTGTGTTTCTTTTGCTTCTCAAATTTATGCCTGCATTATTCTTTATGGGATAATTTCTTACCATAAAAGAAATTAAGAAGAATAACTTATTTGTTTTTATTTGAACTTTAATAGAATGTTTCGCTGTTACTCTAGTGCCAACTGAGATATTTGCATGCCTTCTTTTAAGTGCTGGATAACTAGGTAGAGATTACCTGATCTTCACCTCGTTGTAAAAATCAAGAAATTATAAAAATGCCTAAATTATCGCTCAATCCTGTTCAGACAGTGTCACTAGAGCAAAATCAAGAAGAGCGATTTGCTGTCGCTTTGCGCGGTGGGCGTACCATGGAGTTATGTATAACCAAATGGTGGTCTAACTTGGGTGATGCAGTGGTGGAAGCTGAATTAGTATTTCATGGTGCTGTCCCTTCACCAACTGTATTAAACATGGTATGATCTTTTAGAACTGATATTGTGAACGTTAATGTAACCATCTAATCATTTATAACCACCAGCAGAATACTGCATAGGCTTATCGGTCGGCGGATGAGACCAATTGATAATTAATTTTGCATTTCTAAAATGACTTAGAAATCGTAAGTTTAACTGATTTTAAGCTTGACATTTTGTAATACAGGTTTTCCAGTGATCTTTTGCACAGTTTCATAAACTTTCATTTTTTTTTTCAGTTTTCAACTGAAACACCATACCATTTTACCATACGTAATTCGATGATGAGGTTTGAAGATGTGCGACCGGCTGTAACATTCCGTTATATTTGTCAACCATTCCGGCCTTCAGAAGCAAAAGTGCATCCTCTTGGACCGCGTGATCTCTTTTTCACTGGCTTGCAAACTTTTCGTTTGCTTCTTACCTATAATTTCTCTTGTTAGTTTTTTATTTTTCTTTTTTAACTCTAGTATTTAGTGAAGAGCTGTTATTGGCGGTCACAGATATATTTATTAGCATTTTAGTTTTCAAAAGAAGTTAAAGATATCTTTCAATATAAATTAGATCCAAAACTTTCGGCGGTCAATTTCATTAATTTAGAAATTGTATAGATTCCTAAGATATCTAATCACATGTGAAAAGCTGATGCATATTACTCATGTACAGTAACCTCTTCTTTTGTCAAACTGTCTCATGTATTAATTCGGTTTTGGAACTTTTAGTGCACACAGATATAATTTTTGTAAGGAAAATCTGAAATATTGTCTTATATGATTCATTTTTAATTTGTCTCTCAGTTGATTTGAGTAATTCGTTCATTTCACCATTGCTATAAGTATCTTTGATGGTATCGAAAAAGCGCAATTCAGTGATTCTGTTAGGCAGTTACGAAAATTTATCTTGAAATCAAGCAAAAATAACAAGAATTTTTTGTTTTAGTGCAAAAAGCAACCGATGCATATGTTGAATTGCCTGGCATAACTGACTACCTCTATGAAAGTGCATTTGATGATGTACATATTATGATTTTCTCTACAACAAAGCAATATATTGGAAGTAGTGCTCCATATCCAGATCGGGTTATTTTTTGTTCAAAAACTCATAATTGATAAGATCTGACAAAGTGAACTCCAGTGGATCATATAGTTTATAAATTTATTGGTGACAGATCTTTCTTTGAGAAATCTAATAACCATCAGAGATTTCAGAGAAAAAGTGCTTTTATTCGAAAAGCATATCCGAAGTAAAAATATATGAAGTGGGTGATTTCTGGCCCCAGCCACCATATACTTTTTTTTCAATTAAAATAATGAGATTATTTCATTATTTCAATTGTTATTCCTACTTTAATATATTTACGGATTTAAGATCATGTATTTGTAAATATAATTACTTTTTCGATTTTAGTTTCAATTTGAACTAATCTGATTGGAAATGAACTGCTCTCACTGTATTGATTTCTATGAGAACTTATTAGTTCTTTATTTCAGTATGTCTTGAAATTAGAGAAGGGCGAATACCGCGTTCGTGTACAGATTAGGCATGAAGATGCTTCGTTATTAGAAAAATACCGTGAAACCGTCT
Source organism: Mansonella ozzardi (assembly GCA_029876185.1). Lineage (NCBI taxonomy): Eukaryota > Metazoa > Nematoda > Chromadorea > Rhabditida > Onchocercidae > Mansonella > Mansonella ozzardi. The sequence continues at coordinate 58,746 of JARVGP010000057.1, read as the reverse complement.
TAATTTTAAGGCTGAAGCTTGCATCAGCGATTAATTTGGATTGTTTTCCGGATTACGAAAGTAAATTTGCTTCTTTTTAATATTTCAATTGAAATTTCTTTTGAAATTATTAATAAAGTTTTTTAAAGACAAGACGATGATAAGGAAATCAAAGAATTAATAAATGCTGAATAGAGGCTAGTTATATAAAGAAAACAAATAAGATATATTCAAAAGTGAAAACAATATTTCATGCTACAATTATTTGATCAAGTTTCATTTGAACTTTGGTGTTTATAAAGCTGATAATTATGTTGTATTTCCTGTATGTGAGAATCTATACTTTCGTTTCACTTAATGTCAGGATTCCCTCGATTTGATTTATTAAATAAACTATGAAAATGCCAAATGTTTCAAAGACTTATTCCGTGAACATCTATGATATAAAGCGATTTGAAATACAAAATAATATCAGTTATCCTTATTTTTAGGTGCTGTAAAGGGGGAAGGGAAAAAATTCGGCACGAGAAAAATGAAACCAGGTGAAATTGGCGTGGTATACATTGGTCCAGTTCCGGAAGATAAGTATGTCATTTTGGTTTTTCTTGCATCGAATTATGCAACTGAATGTGTTTTCTTTAAAGTTTGCTGAAAAAAAACTTGTTTCAGACTTCCGAAATTTGGTTGGCCTGGTTGCTACCTAACTGGAGCACTCTGTTTATCAGATATAGAATTAGCTCGAAGTCAGGTGCAGTATCCAGTAATATTTGTATTTCCGGAATGGAGTCACAAGCAGACCAAAACTGTTTCATCGATTGCATTAGCAAAAAAGAAGGAAGATTTTGCACCTGATTCTATGCAAGCTATGAATGGTATTTTTATATCTTTTATTGAGTTAAAGGAATTCAAGTAACAATTTACATGTAAATGGTTTTGACTGGTAAGGCATTTAACCATATCGGTCACATTCAGCGAAACTGTTTTGTCTATCGCGATTATGGTATCAGTAGGCTAATATAATAGAATTTGCCATGTTTGTTTGGATCCAATTGTTTTATTTAAGGAAAAAATTTTTTAATTATTATAGAAGCATTGCGTGATTTTTATGTACAGTGGTTGGGAAAATTGCAAGTTGTTATGGATGCAAATGATTTATATGGTCATTTAATTGCTGAGAATCCAAAAAATTTACGAATCATGCAGGCGCAATTAAAACGCTTATTCGACCATAAAGTAATGTTTTAGTTTTTTGTTAAAATAGTTTTTCAGTCATAAGTTCCGCAGTTTATTTTTTAAAATGACAAGCTGTTATTAGTTGTGATGACTGGTGAACCATCATGAATGGCAAAGATTCTTTGTCTTCCATTAATAATGGCATCGTTTATAAGAAGTAATCTTTTCGTTCAGAGCGCTTTACATGTCTCCTTGATTGCAGTACAATCCAGAAAATCACAATCGAATTCTGGAACTAGTAGACGCAATTCTAGATGTGGCCAAGCCTGATGAAGTACTGAAATACTTGGGCTCTAAACATGAAAACAGTGAAAGTGATATCGTTATCAGGGCGTCAGTTTCTTTCTTTTCAAATCATGTATGACTGCCAAAGCTTCTGGAGTTCACTGTCAAATTTCATTTGTTTCTAAATCTCTTTTTATAAATATGATATCAAATCTGTGGATTCATTGTATTCCATTTTAACGTGATGAATGATCATGTCCTTGCTCTGGTAAATTTCTTTAAATCCTTGTCCGCTTCAGGGATATGGAAAGCCGTAAAAGTGCAATTATTGATGCCTTAGTCATCAAAGCAGATACATTAGTTGATGAGCATCTGGCAATTAGTACCCAGGAAATACCCAAGTCTTTTCGACACGGTTTGAATGTTGATGTCAATACAAAAACCGAAAAAACTTCGTTAGCTGGTGGAGAGCTTACTAAAAGGTCATCAATCAGCGATTTTCAGGTCTCTTACAAATAATTTTAAATAAAATAGAAAAAAAATGGAGTTTATTATTAGCTTTATGCCTTAATAGTGCATCGACTATTTCAGTTAACTTATAAGTATCTGATGATAATTTCTATGTTACCGTTATTTTAACATTCCTTGCAGAATTTAGTTTCATTTTTTAAGTCAGGAAAAATGATACGTTCAGTGACACTCTCTTTTCGGATAACATTTTTTCTCTTTAAAGAAGTTAATCGGCTATTCTATTGATTTGCTACGCTGCGAATTGTTTTGATTGTCGAATTACTATAAAGTAATCATTTAACATGTGGTGATAACTTCAAAGCTGGCTTGAAACTTCTGTGAATAACTTTAGCCATGTTTCGACAACTTGTCGAAAGGCAGTTATTAAATATGCTCTATGAATATTTGCGAGACTTAATATTAAATGCATACGTTGGATCAAATTTGGTGCTAATATTAAAGAAAGATCGGGTACTGTATTCTGAGCAACATAAGCGTTAACAGTAACTATTCGTGAATTAGTTTTCAACTTTTAATTGTAGAATGTCTTGTGACAAAGAAGAGAATTTCAGATGATAGAAGATACGAAGAAAAAAGATGCAGAAGATAATGGTGTTGGTGGCGCAGGCGATTTGCTAGCAACGCTAGAAGCGGATCAAGGAACTGATACTTTACCAGCAGCTATTGAGACTGTAGAATCAGATCAGCCTGGAAGAACTGTAGATTGCCTTTTATTACTGACACTATTTCTTTATCATCCAAGCTCATGAAAATTTTTGCCAAACTTGCTGCTTTTCTTTTCTTTGTTTTGAACAGAAAAATAAGTACTTCTCGTTGCAGCATATGCATGCTGATTCTCAAAACATTGTTGTATATTTTGTGTATATTGCTTCTGCAAATTCCATTTTTTAATTTGTAACTTCTCTGTCGAATACTTTTAAGCTGTAAATGGAGAAAAATTGACTGTGATACCTTAGGACATACACTGCAATATTAATTGCTGCAATCTATATCATTATCTGTTGCATTCATTTTATTATTCGATGTGCACTATAAATGCCTTTCCAGGTGAAAATTACGCTGAAAGAAATCGATACTGCGTACTATGAAGTTTTAAAATGGTTGGAAGCAACTGACCCAAAGGTTTTTAATTATTTCCTTAGAATTTTGTGTGTAATGTAATCAGCAAATGGATTCAAGTGTATGAACGATTATAATGTTTGACGATTTCCATAATGTAGTTACATTGCTAGAGAAGTTTCGGTATTTCTTTGTTTTCTTATGATGAAATTTGTATTTGAATTTCCATTATATCAATGTATAGGATTAGATAAATGAAATGGTTAGTGCCTTCCTTGTCAGCGTCACAAGTGAACATAATCGCCCTAGACTTTTGTTTCAAAATGATAAGGTTAGTGTTACTAATGCTTCATGTTGATTACTTTCTTCATTGATCTTCGTATTCGGTACTATAAAAGAAACCTATCACTAAGAAATCAAAAAAATTTAAGTATGAAGTGAAAAAAATAAAGCTCGTAATATAAAACACAAATTTAAAGTAGAGATATGTATATCCTAGTGGTTAAAAGAAGTAGGAAATTTTAACATGATTTGTGTTCCAGGTTTTGATATTATCTGCAAAGCAGGCTGTTGCTCATGCCCATTATGGTCGAGCATTGAAGTATTTGAGAAAGGCGAGTGACGATAAAAATTTCGCGAATAATTTGGTTCTGGAAGCGGCAGTTGTTGAGGTAATAATGTAATTTCGCCTTTTATATTTGCATCTAAATGCATGTCCTATCCTTTAGGAAGATTAAGAATATTCTTTAAGAATATTAATTGACGGACTTATAATTTGTTTAATTAAGATACTGTAGGAATTACTGGTATGAACAATTTCATGAATTATTTATAATTTTGGCGATAAACAAATGACTGATTAGTGTTGGTAGATCCCACTTTTAAAATTTTTTCTTTAGGTAGTAGCTATTCTGTCATGTTCCATTACTATTTTTCCACACAAATGATCAAAAAATGTTTGCTGGAACATAAAGAATAAACAGCACATGAATGAAACATTCATCCTCAGAATTGTATTTCATTTTTATCGTTTCCCTCTTTCCCATCAGATGTCGATTGACCTGTTAATAGTTTTGAGAAATCGAAATAGTTAAGAAAGTTAATTTACTTATTTAGTTACAATGGAAAGAAATGGTTTTAAGTAGCAAAGATGATAAAGTTCTAAGGCAACGAGGTCGGAGTGGGAAATTTTACCAGTTTGACGTGTTTAAATATGTGTTTATGTGTTATTTCCATTTTTAGCTTGTGGAACAGCTCGGTTGGATGCATATTGCAAGCAATTTGCGGAATCAAATGATTGTTAAATATCGCAACGACTATCGTCTTTTTTGAGAGGTACTGTAACCGTCATTAGCTTTAGTACTGAGGCGGAATGCATTCGTTTTGACTTGTCCTGATATTGGTGGTAATAGCGGTATCATATAATTTTCTTGCCTCGATATCTCAAAACTAAATTCGTTGATTTTTATGGGAATTATTTTTGAAATCCTGTTGAATGAGGATTTGCATATCATTGATTTAATCAACAATTTGTTATCCCTTTCATGTTTTAACCCCTACAACCATAATTTAACTCGTTTCGCTATCCGTATTCAAATCTTGCAAGGATGATTTCATGTGGATGGTATTTGTATGGCAGTAGTGTCGATGAGTGTTTAGGAATTCCACTGTTCGACTGATCGACATTTCTTCTATTTTATCTAGTAGTTTTCAATTCTTATGGATTACTTTTGTATTTTTTCAGATTTTCATGTTAAAATTTTGCATATAAAAAGGAATCATAGTACCAAAGTATTCTGCAGCTGCTAAATTAAGGTTGTAACTTAATAGAAATTGAATTACGATAATAAATACTTTACAATGGTCATTCGATTCATTTGAGTTCTCGAAATCCTTTTACTTTAAAATTAATAATGAGTGCCAGTTAAATGCTCCTTACCTTATCATTCTCAACGCTGAGATATAATTTCAGCTAAATTTAGAAAAAGGCAATTTGAGATGTGAACTGCAGCTCTTTGTCTTTGTTCCTCACGTATCTGCAACTCTTTGCCTTTCCAAAATTTCCAACCTAGGCAGAGATAATTCAGAGCTTTACAATATTTGGTCTTGTCCAGGATTAGAGAGAAAAAATATAATTCCTCAATGTTCTCCATAATAATGCATGTTACAACAAATTAAGTGATTAATTCACTTCCAACACTGAACATTCAAACTGCAACCCCTCCATAATTATTTTACCATTTCTTACATGACAAGTCATAATGCCCTCATCCCATTCGTTCATTTCATGTATTACAATTTTCTTCCTTCTTTTTATGAAAAAATTTAAGACTGACCATTTTGGTTCATTCCAAAGAAATGAACGAAGAATGTGTTGAACAAATTGATGTTTCCAGGAAAAATTCTAAAATTCAGCAACGAAAAATACAAATACGATTCACTTGGTTTCTTGTGAAAGAAATTTTCTAAAAAGTTTAAAACCTTAGATTGCGAATTTCAGGAAGAATATCTTTTGAATTTCGCATTATTAAATTGCAAGAGGGAACCGAACCAGTACCATACGCTGCCATTTTAATTAATTTTTAATCTGTTTACTTTTCCATACGAATATATTATTACAATTTAAGTCATTTGATATTTGGGTATTCGAACATTTGAAAATTGGCATATAAGTGATATCCTCACATCACTACCTTTTTTTGTAGTATGCTTAATTGTTTCTGCTCGTGATAATTTTATAATAAAAAAATAAAAATCATGGATTACGGAGAAAAGTAATGATAGACAGGTATGGAAGAAGTTAAGATCATTCAACAGAATTGTACGCCTTGAGATGACAATTTTGAATTGCTCCCAAACATCTCGTTCAATGTTCTTGATGATGGATCATCGCAAACGGCTTGGAAGGAGACTAGTGAACCTGCCGTTGAATCGGAATCTTCAGTTTATCACTGGGATTACTTTAATCAGAGCTAAGCAGGTAAGACTAGTGAGATAGTCTTTTACGATTCATGTAACGCAAATCTGTACAAAAACAATGAAATACATCTATTCCTAAAGTTGAAAAAGAGATGGAACAAAATATCATAAGCAGATAAATAACGAGTAAATCAGTAATCCAATCAAAACACATCAGTAACGGAAAATGTTCGAGGAGCATCCCTAACATATTTCGGTCATTCGTAAAGGGGCGTAACGTGAAGCAAAGGGAATACGGACTCGGAGCGAAATCCAATCAAGCACGGAGACTATCAGTTCAGTAGTATTCAACCATTTTCCATCATAGGTGCTGCTAGATCGTTCCTTTCGTTAAATAAAGGCAAATAAAAGTAACAACCTTGAGAATAAAATAAAAATAGATTCAGAACTTTCAAAAAAATGTTAAGCTCAATTCAAAAGGAAAAAATTTTCCACTCATTCCCTAATCCAATTCACTCCATCCCTCAAAGAAAACTGAATTTACTAAATTTCAACGGCCCACATCACTTCTATCTCTGGTCAAATAAAAAGATTTTTTTTTTTTGCTAGCTTTTTGAATCCTTTCATAAACAACACTGAAATTTAGCGAAATATCCAATAAATGCACAACAAAAGTAAATAAAATCAACTTCTGCTCGAAGAACTACTGCTTGAATCTGAACTGCTCGAACGTTTTGACGATGCACTGAAATTATTTAAAAAATGATAAGTAAAATTTAAGGGAGAAATATTCCAATTCAGGAGAAAATAATATGGTGTATGACTGATGAATTCTCATATCAAACAGCAATGCATGTTTAGCTACAAGAATGAATATAAAATTTAGAATAATAAATATGGTTAAAAATGGAAATCCTGTTCAGGAAATAAAAATCTGTCTCAATTTATTGGGTACAGGCTCATTAGCTCATAATATCTTATGTCGTAATTAACAACTGCAAAAAATACTTGGAAATTATACTTTGAATTTATTTAAATTTCCCTAAAAGTTCTCTCTTTTCATCCGATTATCTCAGAATTTCTGTCATAGCATTCCCTCTTCTTATCAGTCAGTAAGCTACAGTTTCATTTCGTTTACAGTTTCCACATTTTCATTTTTTTAAAGTCTCTAAGGAGAGAGAAAAATCTAACCTGCTACTTGCCGTGCTCCGGGAATCCCTTGATGAACTTTCACTGCTACTACTTGAAGAAGACGGTGAACGTTTTCGGTTACGTTTTGAGTACTGAAATTGTAATTTATAAAAGTTAAGAAGGATGTGATGGATGTCTGTTTACCCGCTTGCATAATTTAGTTGTAGATATCAGAAAATTAAAATTTTAATGCCGTGGGGTATCACAGAGTACTAAAATGATTGTCGTTATGGGTAAGGTATACCAGTGCATTAAAAAATGGAAAATTATTTAAAAATTGGATGATGCATACAGAGCTCATAATCTTAATGGTATTCTGATAAACATAAGAATATCGTAAAACTCCGCCAATAGGGCGTGATATAAATTCAAACTTCAACCCGTTTCCTTCATGATAAATTCAAAACCGACCCGATCACTGTCCCGTCGAACACTTCGACTTCTTGTACGCCTTTTATCCGAATACCTATCAAAGCTTCGACGTCGCTCGCGATCCCGACGCATACGCTCATCGTACAATTCCCGCCTGGTTGGCCTGCGAGTGCGAGATCGTCCATCAAACCGATGCACGTAACCTCTCGATCGAGACCGTGACCTTAAATCACTGACTTTTTTCTTCAAATTTTTGTCACGAATTTATTCAAAATAACTTATTGGATTAGAAAAAAGTTACCTAAGGCGTCGATCACGTGATCTCGAACGATGGCTTGAACTTCGCCGCCTACGGACATTACTCCTGCTTCGACGTCTCCGACTGCGACTTCTTTCATTCCGCTTCATTTCTCTCGGCTTTTCATCATTTTTTCGTTTTCCGGAAACTTCGTTTGTCTGCTTCTTGATTTCTTCTAATTTTATCGGTTCAGATCTTAGACTTTTCCGGTCCGAAATTTCTTCATTTTCCTTATTAGTTGAACTAACTTCTTGTAACTTTCCGTTTATTGATATCTTCGGATTATCACTCTTCTTCGAATCAATTTGATTGGTTTGTATTTCGGTAGTTCGCTCGCTATCAGTTTGACTTTTCTGAGCGGAACTTTCCAGTCTTTGCAAATTGTCCAGTTTTTCGTGACTAGGACTCCGCCTTTTATTTTCCTCAACGCTTCGGCTCCTATTCTTCCTCGCTGTTTTCCCTCTATGATCCTTGCTATCGTTTTTCCGTCGATTCCGTCTACTTCCTGTATCAGCTTCTGCATTTAGATTCATATCTTGTTCGTTAGCGCCTCGTTTTTCACGCTCATCATTTTTATGTTCTCGATGCTGTTCACCTTTTTCGACAATGTCTTGTTTTTCTCCCGAAATCGTCTTTCGATCACGTTCTTCAATGTCACCAGCCTTTTCAACTATCTTCGATTCTGGAAAAGTAAGAAATTAAATTGAATAGTCGTCACCTTCGTTTTTCCCTTTTCCTCTCCATACTATAAATAAAAAGCAAAAACATATATTATTCAACTTCACTGTAAGTGAAAGAAGTGTTGAAAGGTAAACAGAACAGAAAATCAGGCCTTGGAGATCAAGGCAAGTGACTTTCTTTATTAGAGACAATTTGAAACTTATTTTTCTAAGTACATTCATTACAAAAGATATTATGGTGAGTTTTGCTTCTGTTTCATTATTCACAAGTGAATATTTGAGAAACTAAACTTACCATGCTTTGCTTTTTCTTCTGCTCGTTCTTTTGCCTTCAATAAGTGGACCCTGATAGCTTCATCATCACTGTCCCTAATGTCTTCGGCACTGTCCAGTGTAACTTCCATCGCCGGCTCATCCAAATTTAATTCACTTACTGTTGTAGCTTTTTCACCATTCTAAATTTTAATCAGTTTTTCAAAGTGAACCGCTTACATTCAATTCCCGTTGACCAGGCCGATACTGAGCAAGAAGTATTTTCTTGATTTCCTACTTCCAATATGAGTTTTTAAAAAATCCCAGAACTTACAACACTGACTTTCTCTTTTTCAACGGGGCGTCCTCGCCGATCCTTCCTCATCCATTTGACATCTTCATTATCCCCAACCTCATCAATTTTATGGCGAATCTTTTCCCGTGTGAAATGTCGTATATGCTCGGGTGACCACCGCTAAAAAACTGTCCATTAGACCTCATTTAGGAAATACATATTCTCCGATCTACTCATCTCCTTAAAAATTTTTATTTCCATAAAAAATTCTGCAAGCGATAATGATAATTCAAGCCAGGTATAGTAGGTACAACAAATAACCTTAAAATTTTTGAAGAAATAAAATCAGCACCAAATTTCAAACTTACCGCTGTTTGTTTACTTCGCTCATGCCGATTTTCCCTCTTTCCAAACCTGCCGCGATACTTCTCGCCTTTGTGATCAACTTTCTCAGATGTATTCAATAAACCATCAGTTTTTCCTTTATCGACGATATCATTTTTCGGATTCCCAAGCTCTTCAAGCTCATACGCTTTTCTTTTTTCTTGCAAACGGTGCAATTCATCAAGCGTTATTACACGATTCTGAAAACAAACAAAATCAAAAAAAAAATATTCGTATTTCAAAATTAATTGTTGCCCTTTTATAGTACTTTTATGGTATGTCGAATACAAAAACCTGTGTAATGAAGCCTGGAACTCAAAATTATGCAGAATCACAGAAGTATGAGTCACCATCAAACAATGGTCAATAATTTACAAAATTACATCAAACAAGAACTTATGAAATCCTAAAATGACCTGCTCACGTCTCCAGTGAGGAGGAGTACGACTTCCATCGTGGTCACTGCTGCCCTCTGGAGTTCGAAATCGAAGTGCGCCGCGTCCCTGAACAAATGTAATACTCAGATTGCAGTTATTAAACAAAAAAAATTCAATTTCGGTAATCACGAAAATTATAAAGTTTAGAAATACAAAATTTAAAAATAAGCAATTGTTATGGTAAACTAAGCGGAATATTTCTAACATGATATTTAAATGTGGCAGGCACGCAAACAGAAAACTACAAACTTATCAACTGAATAAGAACAATATAATTAATCATCACTGAATATGAAGGTGATGTTACCTTTATTTTGTGCCCAGTTCGAGTTCTCCGCATACGATTCAAACGTTGGCCAATATCACGACGCGAAACACGCTGAGGTGACTGCCGTAACTTTTCTTTCTTTTCTTTCTTCAAATTTTCCGGTGTTTTTGATCTAAAAAAAGTTTTTTTGAGATTAAAAAAGTTAGAGAGTTAAGATCTCATTCTCAAATAAAGCGTGGGCATTCACCGTCTCATAAGATACTTATTTTGGTGATCTGGTTCTTCCGGCAGATCTTCTGCCTTTACACTCGATAGCTGTAGCTCCGTCTCCGGAACAGCAGTGCCAATTTCCAAATGTTCCACCTCATCATATCCTTTCCGTTTCTTCTCTTTCATTTTTGTCTTTTTTGTCTTCTTGTGACTTTTTTCAGCCGATGTAGAAGAACTGAAAATAAAAACATTACATACCAAACTTGGAGTAAAAAAGAAAAAACCAGACAAGTCAAGAATATAAAGATGAGCAAACTATAATTCACTTCAAGCCCTAAAACAATTTAAATTTAGTAGAAATCCAAAAAGCAATAAATATCACTAGTATATTCTTTAATTATGCTTTATTCAAGCTATAGTAAATGTAAATATGAATCTTTCATTACCTCATTGATTCACTCGATGCAGAGGAATACCGTCTTTTTTTCCGTCGAACAAGTTCACCACAATTAAGTATTACAACATCAGCTAGTGGGCGATTCTTGGAATTAGTTTTCAAATATTCGATTTTGGTTACAACTTCTTGCCCAGAGACGACCTGCAGATGATTATTTTAAATTATTTCCTTTATCTCCTTCAAATAAGAAAGCATAAACAAACGTTGCAAAAGGATGAAAGTTTATCATTTTTTGCTAAAGATTTAAATAACCACCATGAGCAACAGAAAAAATAAGCTTAGAAGCTTAGAAACGCTAGAACTATCCAAATTCTTTATTTTATGTTAAATATCACAGAATTTTGCTTAGCCCTAAAAATTTCATATGCATATTTGTGTACATGAAGCACATGGAAAATAGCAAATAAATGGATGAATAATTCACTGTAATTTCGTATATTTTCAGTCACTCACCTTACCAAATACCACATGAATATTATTGAGATGTGGTGCGGGTGTTGTAGTGATGAAAAATTGTGAACCATTCGTATTAGGTCCTTTATTCGCCATCGATACAAGAAATGGTTCATCATGCTTCATGACGAATTCTTCATCATCAAACATACCACCATAAATTGATTCTCCACCAGTTCCATCACCTTTCGTAAAATCACCTCCCTGGAAAAAAAAATTGACTCACCTATTTAATCAATAAATTCCTTTATTACATATTGCCATCTTTCCTAACATAATGTTTTAATTCATTACCAAATGATAACTTGTTTTATTCAAAAAATATATCAATTTCTGCGTTATTATTGACAAAACGATTACCTGAATCATGAAATTCTTGATGACACGATGAAATGTTGATCCTTTATAGTGCAAAGGTTTGCCACTAATCTTACCGGTGCCAGCCATACCAGTACAAAGCATTAGGAAATTATTACACGTCCGTGGTGCTATGTCATTGTACAATTCGATTACGATTCGACCAGCGAGGTTACCATCAATTGTTACATCGAAAAATACCCTACGGCGGTCTTTTTTTGACATATTTTGTCACAACGGGTGAATTAGATTGAAAAACTGAAAAAGTAAAGTCATTCGAAAGTTAGGAATTTCAAGAAAGAAATTCGTTTACAAAAATGAAATTGATGGTAAGTATTGCCAAATATAAATCTTTCTTAGACAATCAATGGATGGAAAGTTATTGCATACTTATAGTACTGAATGGTACCAATAAAGTATTGAAAAGAGATTGAAAATATTCACGTTGTAAACATTATTATTAGTAACATAAAGGAAATTAGGTGAAATTTTTCAGTATACATTTCAATCAGAAAGGATAAGCTATCAAACATACAATTAGTTTGTTGGATAGTATCGTCCAGTTGTGAAATACCGAAGTGGCTTATTTCACCTCATATTACAGTGGAAGGAAACTCCGAATGATTTTCGTTTTCGGAATTATGCAAGTTAGGCAATTGTGTCTTCGTTTAATGTGAACGTTAAGCAACTATTAAAGAGATTAAAGTCAATTTAACTTCGAGAGTTGAAACAGTCATGTTGTACCGAGAAACATAGTAAAGTTGATTTTAGAGCAGTAATTTCTCAGTGAACTCTTTTAACATCTCCTGTTAGTAAAGTAATAGTGGAAATTGCTATTCATTTCTGCACTTCTCAGTCAACTAAAATTCCATTATTTCATTTAAGTGAAAACGCTGAAAGCTAATTTAATTTTATCTTTTTTACATTCAGAAGTTTGCTTCAAGTATTATCAGTGATCAGTGCTAATTCAAGAGATGATAATTTCATCAAGTGATGTTTATTGTGTAGTTGTTATTACATGATATTATAATAAAAGTTTAGGTACAGCGAAGCTTAATTTCTACCTCATTCTGTTTATTTTTTCATTTAAATAAAATAATGGAATTTCAATTGACTGAAAAGTGTAAAAATAGGCAGTAATTTCTACTATCATTTTATTAACAGTTAAAACTGTTAGCCTTTAAATGTTTGAAAACTAAACCGAAAATATTTATGGATGTAGTGGATCTGATCAGTATAGCATAAATGGAATTGTTGAATACTAATTTGATTTAGTTTCACTGTAGTTATTCAGTAGGCAAGTGTCGTTGCAACTATTGTGGTAGTCATTGTAGGTTCTTTGTTTTGTTGTTGATATGTGAAGTAAATAAATTTTGAGATATTAAACAATCGCCATAAAGTAAATCAAGCAATTTATGAGGTAACATCAATCAATAAACAATCTTTATTTTCCAGTTCTAGTTTATCTTTGTAGTAAAATCATTTGTGAATGGATAAGATAAAGAGTGATGAAAGTTGAGATGAATAAAATTTTTATACATGAGATAGAAGTAAATAATGAGAGTGAAAGTGAAAAAGATTTGGACTAATGAATTTACTTATTATTAATGTAATACAATTTCTTAAGTTTTGTTTGGGTATAATATGAAAAGATTCATTGAAGAGCACTGTTTTCAATTTTAACTGTTAATTTATTTAGTGTTTTGTGAATTAGAACGTGGAACAGATGGTACGTTCAACATTGTTGGCAAAGGTTAGTGATTTTACAGGTTATGTTAATTATTAGTGGATATTTTTTTATCTGAAAATACGATAATTTATTACAGAAATATATGTTCATGGGAAGATTTATTTCCATAGCAGCGTTAAAACATAGCTTTCGGCATTTACTTTGGTTTAATTTTCATTCAGTAAACTTGTCATCAGTGATACTGAAAAATTATTCATCACTGATAATGAAAAGAATTTAGGATATTATTACTATTAACTATAATAGTTAGCAGGGATGAAAGATTTTTTGGATATATTCATCAAAATTTTTGATCTATTGATAGAAGCTAGCGGCTTGAGCCATTTAGTATGTGACAAGTTTCTTAAGTGATGCCAGTCTTCCGAATATATGTGCTAAAAATTTTTGTTTCTGTAATGATCAAATTATTATTTTATATGACTGTTTCAGTTAGCGTAATCCCGATGATTTCTTTAGGTTGCTCTATCGCAATCATTGTCAGTGGCGCGTTGGGATCAGGTCTCGCCAGCTGTCAAAAATATGAAATTTACTTATAATGGTATTTATAGACTGTTGAATTTATTGCCATTGAGTTCAATTTCAAATGTAGTATTGGGTGACTTTGAGTGTTGCAATAACCAGAATTTGAAATTACATAACTTGTACTACGTCAATTTGTTTTCAGTATATATGTACAGTATGGAATTCATTTTATTGATTCGCAAGATCAGTTTTTTTTCTAGTGGATTATTACACTGTTTTAGAACAGCTTATTTGCATTTTCAAACCAGCAGAGTTACAAATGCTGTTTTTTTTACAGGTAAATGGGCACAAATCTTACGGTATTATTTATGGACGTATGGCTGGAGTGGAAGACGATATGGTTCTGTTTTAATAACTCAATCTGTTTCTTAAAGCTAAAATTCTTCAATTAGTTTTTTAATCAAATGATTACATACAGTCGTTGTCATAAATGCAAAAGAATTAAAAACTCTTTGGTTTTAATTTCAGCTGATCAACTTTTAGCAAAGAACAGAATTTTTTTCGATGGCAGGAAATATCAAATTTACCAGAATTCAGCCTGAGTTAGAGTTTTTAATTTCGTGAAAATATCAGGTTTGTTGTTTCACGATCAGTGCTTTGAACCAGCTCCTGAAGTGAAAGAGGCGCTGCGTCGATTAAACTTGAAGGAGCCGTGGCTTTTTGATGAACGCAAAATACGACTCTATCATGCACATTCGATGAAATCCCATGGAGAACAGCTGCCAAAAGAAAAGTGGACAAAGTGGGAAGATGTATGTTTATATCTGCTTTATTTGATGATAAATGGGTGGATTCTATGTTTCATGCTCTGTTTTTCTGTTTATATATATTTTTTCTTATCGCTAAAGGTTGGAGTAGTTTGGCTGATTCATTTATTCGTAGTTTTTCGCTTACCATTTTTCAGGAGACGTGGTATCTTAAGCCATATTTGGATGAAATTGAGGAAGAAAAGAAGACGCGGTCGAACACTTCTGGATTGCTTCCCGGTTTTCAGTTAAAAAGAAACCATTAACAAGAAATGGGGAGTATAACGGGAGTATAACTCTCATTAAACGTCTTTATAGTAGTATATATGAATATACCTAGTTTAACTGTATTCAGGATAAGTTTAAGCACAGAGTACTCTGGAATGTTAAGTCAAATAAGCTTGATTGTGTGATAATGTATTGTAATTTCTAGATATTGAAATTTTTCCAACAGCTTAGATTAAATTAGCATTCTGTTCCAAGTTGTGATTGTCAAGTCCGCATGTTTGATGATGCAGGAACTTTGATCAATATCTTTGCTGTTGATTATTTGTTACCGTTGATGAAAAATACAATATGATAGGTACTAAGTGATTAATCTTGTGTAATGCTACAGTTCATGTAGGAGTTTTTTCTTTTGATATTTAGTCTTTTTTTGATAAATATTTACAGATATTGATTGCTGTATTAATTTACGAACTTAATTAAATCACTCATCCTCACAACATTTTTTCATATTTCTGTAAAAGAGAGAAACTCTGTTCAAAATACATACACAATTGAAATACAATTTCTTTTCATAAATGAATCACAAAAGAATTACTAGGTACGACAATTTCATATTAAAATCTCCTTTTTCTAGCAGAAAATATTTATGGTTTAAATTTGAAAGAACGAGATTATTTTAGCGATCATTAACATTAACAGTAAGCTCTGAAATAGCTGTATTAACGATTGGTTTTACTGACGCATCTTGTAGTGACTTTTTGGGTATAGTTGATGCTTTGCGTCTGATTGCTTCATCCAGACTATTGATATATGAATCATCGGATAATGATTCCAATGAGTGGAACTGCAATATTTGCAATATATTAAACTATGCAAGAAATGATATGAATGCAGCCTGAGCTTTGTTTCGCGGAATTATTTGCTTCAAGTTTGAGATAAAAGTTGAGATTTGATTGTGAAATTTTCAAATTATTTTTATAAAGTTGTCAGTAAAACCATGAAATTGACAGCCTCGCTGGTAATTTGAACGGTGTGCTCTATTAGCATGCTAAACTGATTTGCTTCTTCAGGTAATTCTAATATAATGATTAGTATCTGTCATATTTCACACTAGCAGATTTGCAATAAGCTTCCACTCTTCGGTCTAAGAGTAACGATAAGATGCATAAATCAGTCGTTGATACTGGTTTTTCCCGATAGATTTTCCAATATATTTTATCCATCTAGTTAAGCTATTAGTGATCGTATGGAATGGTTTTTTCCAGATTGTATTCAAATTTCAATGGCAATTTTTTTAAGAAAATTTAAAAAAAAAAACGAACATCTCAAATTAAATATCAGTAAAAACTAATTGAAATCTCAACATTTTCAATAAACTAATTGAGATCTCAATATTTCTGTAAGGATTGTGAAATGATATAAATTGGAATTTTGTTGAATATATTCTTAACACTTGCGTAAAAACGAATAGGCAGAATTACATCGGATTTTGAACTTACTTGCATTTTTGACTTTTGAAAATCGGCAGCGGAACAGTTAAATGACAGACCATCCCAAGTATGGAATTCCGTTTCTGTTGCAAAAAATGAGCTTTTCGCTTGACGATATATTTTTGATGATGCGCAGAGCTTCTTTCGTCGACGATATATAGCTGATGCCACTGCTGATAATTTTTTAAAGTAAACATAAAGATATAAATCTGAACGCTTATGAAGGACGCGATATAAGAATCATTTTTGAATACTAATTTTACTGTCGATGACTTCTATAGGCTTCATAAATTTTATTGTTAGATAATCCGTTTGCAATCATGAATTTCAATTGATACCAATGCCAAATGCAGTTATAATAGCAATACCACTAATAGCAACTAATATGATGTCCGTCACGCCATCTATTTCATTTGAGACATGTCGGGAATCGTAGAACGCGATTATATCATCTGCTAAAACAGATGAAATTTAAATCAAATCTATCATCGTATATGCGTAGGATTACTGTTCACACTCACGATTTCTTATCATCAAGGAAAAAATTAAAAAAGCCAAGTTAGAAATTTTAAAGCTAGTAACTTCTTACTAACAAATTTATTGATTTCATTTGATCTTTTCTTAAATTTAATTTTTAATTTCTTTGCTTTTTTTTGTTTTCTCTTTACAAGTAATCATTTTTCATTTGTTGTTTAATATGAACTGCAATTCAAAGAAATCACGTTTTATGGAGGATTCGGAAAAAGAAAATCTCAGTGATGAATTTTTCAACTGCTCGTATCGTTTCAGAAATTTCACGAAATAAATATTGAAGCACTCCGAGAAAGACAGGAAAAAACAATAGGGCTAAATTTTTCAGATTTTTTTCATTTATCTCAATTTATTTCAATTGGTATCATTGCTAACTATGAAGACAATATATCCATGTACCATTGTTACCAGTAGTAGTTGGAAAAGACAATGCACTGTATAGCATTTTTTCCAAATGCCACTGATAACAATGTTGACAATATATACATGCAATGCTCCGTGTCATGCATATTTTTCTATTTTATCCTTTTTCTCTTTTTCCTTTTTTCTTTTTTTCAAGTTATCTTTAATTAAAACAATATTTGATTCAACTTATTTTAAATATGATAAAAATGAAGCTTACTGTTTCTAATTTCGAAGCTACCGTTACCAAAAATGGTCGAATTTGATGGTTTATTGTAGTTGATTGAATTGGTTGTTTCGATTGTGTCCAATGATATCTCTACACCATCTTTTTCCTTCATTTCAGTCTTAACCTGTTTTGCTAAAATCATTTAAAATAATGTTTCAATAAATACCGACTACTATGCAAACAAACTGAAGTATTTTTCGGACATAGAAGAAAATGTGCATAATGTCAGTAGTTTAACAAATTATTGCTTTCTCCATCGGCTTAACTGCTAATTCGACTATAAACTGCAAAACTTGGTTTTCTTGCCGTAGGCTTTCCGGAAATATATCTTGCTAAGTTTCTCAATTGCATTGCGAAAAATAAATGAAATTAGCAGATCTCATCTTATACTTAAAAGTAAAGATATAATTGTTCATCAATTACAGTTGTATCTTTGCTACTATTCCTATCATTTCTTACTAAATCGCTAACATAACTCACACGATAAATTTTATCTGTTTGTAATTAAACATTGCAGGAAATGAAATAAAGATTCAAACTGAATATCTAGAAATAAAAGATAAAATTTGCTAATACAAATAACTCTAACATTTTGTGGATGCGACAAAAATATCTATTGGTGCAATATTGGCGACAAGTTTTTCGTCCACATTTGGATGACAATATATTGTTGTAGTAGCAATCAATGGCCATAGAATGATAATTGCACCGAGCGATTGATTGTTTGAATTTGGCATAATTCATCGCTTAACAAATACCTATATTTCCATTGAATATTGAGTGGAAAAACTAACACATGCATTAAAGGTCAACGATTGTGCTTCTACACTGAGTAAATTTAATTTAATGAATGAACAGATGAGTGAGTGAGTGCCAAAAGTCTGGAAATCTCAGTTGTTATTCATTTCTTGCAGTATTTTTCAATGAAATAGTAAAACTTTATTGAAATAACAAATATTAGATATCCATAGGATTTCTTTCGAATTTCCTTTGATATTAAATGAAAAATCAATTTTTAAAACTCATCAAAAATTAAAGTAATCGAGAAGTTGCTAAAAAAGCTTACAATTTAACCAACAGCATTGACATGATGATATCAGTAAAAGGTGAATTATGCAAAAAAGGGAAAATTAAAATGAAAAACATCGCATTGAAATAAAATTAACATATTGAATAATAAATTAATTTATTTGTCATCAAAATCCTCTCACCTCTTCCTTAGAAAAAAAAGCTTTATTCAATATTTCAATATCCTTTTTTATCAATTTCCAACTCAGTTTAAGTCAGTTAATGAGGTCCCACCAAATTTCTTAAAGGCTAGCGATGATAAAATTACTTATCTTAAGGGCTATTCATGGTTTTCTTTTTTTAATCAATTTTCAATGGCTTTCTTAATCAACATCATTCTTTTTATATATGTAGAGGATTTGTACTCTTTAATTCATTTAGTAACTAAAGAAGTGATTTTTTTAAAAGAAAATTGATTAAAAATTCTGCAATATATATAATATAATATGATATATACATTTATTTATATATCTGTTGTTTTAGGTTTTCCTTTTCCTCACCTTTTTCTTTTTGTTTTTAGTGTAAGCTAACTAAAAATAATCTAAATACATGAATTGGGCATTGATTAGTTATTGTTCGATTCTTAGAGCATTTTGAGCATTTGAGATGTTGGTGGTAATTAATTATTCCAAATAAGTGGTCTGTTCTCGCAAAACTATTATTGCAAAATTTAAATGTCTAAAATAAATGGTTTGTTAAATATTATTTAAAAGATGTATTTTTCGATTTATCAGGTTCATTAAATCAATGTAATGTTGCTGTAAGCTGGCCTTACGTTACCCGCATGTCCTTGAAAATTTTTACCTGATGCAACAGACCTACTTATACTTGACGATATTTTTAAATTTTCAAAAGAATTAGAAAAAGGGTTACTCGTTTGTACCTTTTATCTGATAGTGTCTCCTCATTTTATGAACTGTAAAAGTAATTGTAAGTAAATTCAGTTTTTTAAAATGCTTGAATAAAATTTTGCTTAATTTTGTTATATTTCAGAAGAAAGATTGTTAAAAAGTATAATTTCAAAATACAGGAAAGACAAAAAAGTGCTTTATCATGTTGATAGCAAAAACAGAATGTATGAGAAAGAGAAAGATGACAATAAAATTTAAATGAAAGAGATTTGACTTTTTGAATTAAATTGAATTGAATTTGAAATGTCAACCAGTAAATCATATTCGAAATTTCAAAAATTTTTTTTTCTATGAATAATCAAAAGTGAACAATCACAGAGAAAAAGAAAGAGAGGAAGAAAGGTAAAGGCAAAAAAGGGAAATGAAAAAGAGGAATGAATGAATGAAGGAAGACGGATACTAAGTAAATTTATTTCTAAAATTTGCTAACATAGAAATTGATTTGAAGTTGTTTATATTGTTGCGACTGTTTACTTATTCTTTTCCTTCTTCCTTTTCCCCTTTTTCATCTCTTTCAATTCGAATTTTATTTACAGTCGAAAAACTGAAAAATTAAGTAAAAGTTGGAAAGAAATATTTCAGCGAAATTTCGTTCCATATTATAAATGAATTTTGCACATGATGTAATAATGGAAAAAAAAATAATAATCAAATACATGAAAAATGAAGAAAGTATATTTGAAGTGTCATTTCATCAAACATTGGAAATGTTAATGAATCTTAATTTATTGACATTTTGTTAACTAACAATAATGATAATTATGTTTGTTTAAAGCGAGACAGGAAGAGAGTGTGTGTATGTCTGTGTGTGTGTGTGTGTGCGTTTACAATCAAAATTTATATCTTCATCAGGAAGTTATTAAAATAAATAAGTTATAAACATGGAATACTTTTTTAACCATCATAATCATATTCCAATTATTGTATTAATAACAAGTAGTAGCAAAATATTGTGAAAAACTATCTTATAATATTTTATCACTGCCATTTTTCTTCTTATTTGTAACATTGCTTCATTAATGATATACTTTACTTCTTGCTTTGTATCAGATGATAATTAAAATTCGGACTAAAAACTTATCAGAAGTTAATAAAAATTTGAATTTTAAAAGTAAAACTAGTATGAATTGTTTTCGGTTATTTCCTAGTAATTACAAGTTTATGTTTAACAAAGTATTCCATGTTTATCCCTTTAACAACTTTCTGACAAAGATATGAATCTTGATTGTAAGCACACACACAGATGCAGATATAGATACTCTCTTTCCGTCCATTTTTTAATGCTGTATTGGTTTAAATTTTAGGAGAAAAGTTTTTATCAATGAACAGTGCCGATGTGATATGATAAGCAATACTTTTGATAAGAGATAGAAAAATGATGAAGCAATCAATTGATAAGTTTGAAAATGGCAGTCAGTACTTGCAGATATTAGGAATTAACTATCTGGCAATCGTTTTGATAATATCTCTCTCTCAACATTTCACATCATACTTTAAAGATACGTAGTTTTGAATCTATACAAAATTAGATTAACCTATTTTATAGAAAAATGAAAGGTTGTAATATTTTGACAGATCATTTCAATATTTTATGAGCCAAAAAAGAGCATTGTGGTGAAATGCCAAAGGCAAAGTTAATCTAATGATAAATAATTACTTTAAATGATGATGAAATATAGTTAAAATAAATCGGGATTGATAAACTGTTTCCGACATACAGCTGCTGCATTGAGAAAAAATTACTGTAGGAATTTCAGGCTGCTCTCCAATAACTCTATTAATGGCAACTTTTTTTTATTATATAGTGAAATGATAATTTTGATATCGAACAAACAAAATTTGCATTTTTCTAATTTTTTTCTCGTCTCCTTCATTTTCATTATCTTTCTCATTCTCTTTCTTAAATATTTTAAAACACTAGAATTTAAACGAATTTGTCAATAAAACACTTAGTACTTGGAAATTGTTCGTTTGGAAAAATGGAAAATTTTCTTTTAGAGCAAAGGAAGCAAAAAAAAACAAATGCCTAAGAAGCCTAAAATGGAGTTATCAAAACTAGAACATACAAACCAATTTGCTTCAAAGCAAAGGTAAGCCAAGGTAAACGATATGACGAATATATAAATAGCAAATTGTAATGAATGAGATAATTGTTGATGACGGTATTTTTACCTGCATAATATTTTTTCTATTCCACTAATTTTTCGTTTTTCATTTTAAGCTGCATATTTTAACAGAAATGCTGCTATAAATCACAATAATTATAAAATCATGAATGCTGATAAAATTGTCCTTCATCTGATTTCTGCTGACTGTTTTATTTATTTTTATCTACTTTATCTGTTGAACTTAAATGTTGAACTTTTAGAAATTCATTATTCATCGGAAATGTTGCCAAGGGAAGGCCAGGGTGAATGGTATTAGGAAAGAAGTGAAGCAGATGAAAATGCCTTTTTTTTTTTGAATGATGAAAAATTTTGATAGCCAACAATCTTAGTAGCAAAAAGCTTCAATAACTGCAACATTGATAAAATTTTTGCCTACTTCTTGTTCAAATTTCTGATTACAGAAATAACATTCACTATTTCGTCCTTGAATCTAATCTAATACATACTTAATTAGTCCGTTTAAAAAAAGTTTCATTAATAGTTTTTTGTGGATTCAAAGTAATCCAATTGTTATGCGACAATGATAATTTAAAAACAATTGTTCTATCGCTATGTAAAAATATTAGGTTCAAATAAAGCAAATTTAACTTTATCATAACTTTCTCTAAATTTGATGGTATGCAAAGCAAACAAACGCAATTTCTTATAGTCATGTTTGAACTCTAATACGAAGACATTAATAAAATGTGATCAGCAACTGTTCTTTAAAAAGAAAAAAGCCTTTCAATATTTCAATTGAATTTATCTAACTGCCGAAAATGTGAAAGTGAAGCAAAAGTTTTATTGCAAATTTGGTTTGTAATGAAAATGAAATATGACATGGCATATTCTCTGACTAATCATTATGAGTAAAAAATAGTTCAAATAAAAAAAAAGTTCTTGAAAAAAATTTTTGCTTAAAATTTTTTGGTGATGCCCATCCAATAGATGCCATGTAGGCTCAATTTTATTGATGACGAGCAACAAAAAAAAATTATGGTATGATATTCAAATAAAAAGTAATGAAAAGAAGCGATTTTTATGGTTGTACTTGTGGACGAGAAATTTTTTGCCAATATTGCATACCTGTGACCTTGACACAACCTACAGCGATTTGTAATAACGATTTATCCCATAATAAAGATTTATTCCATCTAATAAGTTCAAAAAAGGCCATAATTTTTGTTATGACGTCTATAGGAAACATTATCGGAGCAATAAAATATTCATGGAATCAAGTTTTCCACTCATTTTTCTTTCCTTTTTAATCTAACTTTGTCTTGCATTTAATTAAAGTTCACTTTTTTAAATGTAAAAAGGGTTTGATGAATACTGAAGTGAAAGATATTATGAATGTCTAATAATTATTCCAAATTATACTGTTAAATTTGATAACGCTTAAATTTGAAAACTAAAATTTCCCATTCCTCTGCACAACAAATATCAGTTGTGAAAATTATTAATTGGCAATATAAATTGCATAATAAAAAATAACGTAATAATATTATAATTTGGGATAAATATGACATAAATTCCCATTGTGGACGATACTAACAAATTAACTTAATAAAACATCTCTTTGAAAGATCGTCTCAATGTAATTATTGGCAAATAACATCTACCACAATTAAAATTTTATTATTTTTGATTGTCTGAATTTAGTTAAATCACCACACAAATATGTGACGCGTATTCAATATCTGAAATCCAATATATATAGTGTAAAATTTACTCAAAGTTGTTTACGAATGACAACAATCAGTGCTTGATGACACTATTAGGATAACCGGAAAAAGATAATGTTGTATTGGCTTTGTTGCTATGAAATAATTAGATTGATGAGTGGTTAAGAAAAATTCTTGATCAAGAAGCATTAAATTTTGTATTTATTAGTTAAAATTTAAAAAAATTGTTAACAATTTGATTCGAATGGAAATGCTCGAGAAGAGAAATTAGTTTGGTTGTTGAAGTTGACTAATTTTTCTTTCTCCTGGAAGTGAGGTGAAAAAATAAACTGTTATTGGAATAATATAACTGCCAATAATAGGATTGAAGTAGAAATAAATTCGTCAACAACTTAAATTATGAAATGTATGTACAATGAATGTCACAAGATAGTGAAGTATTGAAATATTGATTGACTTTTATTGAGTTTACAATAATCATGAGTGCTATATGTTGATCAGATTGCATCAAGCTAAAATCAACACATTTTTATCTGTTAGAAACTATGAATTCTCTACGATACTATAATTACATAGAAAAATAACTGTTCATGACAATTATTTCAATTGATAATGATTTTTAAGAATAATTGAATGGCTGTTAGACATTTTAGAAGATAAACTAAATTCCATCAATGAATCTTGTAAAATATCTCGCAAAATTGATCATTTTTTTTTAAACTTTATGACACCAGAAAATTAAATGCAGACAATCGCTGTGATAGAGGTGAGGAATTAAATTTTGAAACGGGATTTCAATATTTGGTTTCATTGTTTGCCCCGATACCAAAGTTTCTATAAAGTATGCTGAATTCGAATTTATTTCTAATTTTATATTTGTCGAAAAAGGAATGAACAACGAAGAGAAGTTAAATCGAATTATCAAATTGAAATAAAATATCAAATATGAAATAAAATATCTTTTTCCACCGGAAAAATATAAGGAATTGTTTTTTAAAATGTCTCGAAGTACAAAAACATTATTTTGTAAAAAGATTTTATCAATGGTAAAAAACAAGAGTAATGGACGGGTTGCAAGTTATGCAAAATAATCAAAAAACCTTTTCTAGTTCCTTTTGAACTGAAAATTTATCGATTGGGAAAAGAAGAAGAACAATTAGAATTAGAATTATTTAAAATTTGGATATATTGATGATCTGTAGATGTATTCTTCTTATCGTAAATAGTTTTTCAAATAATAAAATGTAATTAATTATGCTTCATACATAGTTCGTCAACCCCAAAAGACATTGTCATGAATGAAAACATTTTCAGCTATTTAAAGGTAAAGAGATGGTGATAACAGCTGAGTGACGGATCATGTATGAAGCTATAATTTGGCACTTGCTTGATACAGGCTTTTTAATCAAACAATTGTCGACCAAAGGAAATAGCTTGGCTAGTTTTGCGAAGAAAATAAAATATGGATGATAAATCGATAAGAATCGGACTTACAAGGGCTACGGCAAAGGAAGCAAAGAAAAAACAGATCGAAATAAGGCATGACACTTCAAAAGTATTCAAGATAATTCGTTGGAATCAGTAAAGAAAATATAGTACAAGCAATACGAGCTAAATAAGGGAAAGGGTGAGGGAAAGAGAGTAAAAAACTAACAAACAGAATGGAAGTAAACAAATAAACAACTAAACTGTTGTTTTCGAAATTGACAGGAATATGCCGGAAGAGCAGATTCGCTGATCAAGAAATGGTCATATTTTTTGATAATAAAACAAATCAATTGTAGTTGACCGAGACAATTAATAACAAATGGCCTAAGGGATTAAGGATAGATGATGAAATGCTCTGGTCAAGAACATATGAAAACAACGGAAAGTCAACCTATTCTAAAATATTTCAATAGGATTTGGATGATTTGTTTTTTTTTCAAGGTTTTTTATACCACAAAGTTATTATTGTATTCGCTAACTGAATTGAAAAATGCTTAAAGAGATGATGATATTACAATAATTGGGTAATTAACTTATCAACTTATATTTTGCATAAATAATGTAACATACTATAGCTATATGATTGAAGCCAAATAGTAATAGTTACTTTTCGGATTCATGACAGAAGGCAATTTTAGCAGTTTTGGTAAAATTTCGAATAGCAGCACAGAAAATATGAATGTTGATATTAAGAGACGAAGCAATATGGTGCTTAAGAATCTTAAAATTTCATGCTTTCAATTTTGAAAATTTCATGATTCCAAAAAATGATGTTACAAATTTCGATCTTAATATTATTCTTTTATTTTGGGTCTAATTTTTGTGCAATTTAATTTCATCCTCTAGTTTTTAAAAACTAGAGGATGAAATCAGTTTATGATAACTTCAATTATTGTAATCTTCGGAAAATTTTGTTCTGCCGCCTTCTTAAAATGCTGGAACGATTTTCAGTTAAATTATAATGAATGAGAAGATGTTTTACAAATTAAACAGACTTTTACACAAAGTTATCGAAGAGCTTTCATTTTATGTTAAGGACAAATTATTTTTCAGCAAAAAATTGTTATAAAATTCATGAAATTCTCTTGAAAATAAATTTTTTTTTGCAAGCCATGTCATCCATTACCAGCGCTAATTTGTTAATAGCTAACATGAAGAAAATGACGCAATATGGAAAATAATCGGAATAATAGATAATTTGAATTTAATTTGCGACTTTATTAAAATTAAACTGTATTAAGACTGATTTATTATTCCTTTCCCTTTCTTTTATATTATTTTTTCAAACTTGCTTTTATTTTTATTCTTTTTCTTCCCTTTAAAAATTTCTTTTTTAAATTTCAAGAAATAAGTTGTTCATGCATACTTATTTCTGAAACGAGAAAAACATTGAGAAAAAATTGAAATGCTTTTAACCATCATTTTGGCTATTGAAGTCAAAAACATCTGTCAAAGAGTGTAAAAAGAATCATAATGTTCACATCAAATTGCATTTAAGATTCATTATAATTCAACTTTTGCAAATGAAATGTACTTGAAACCAATTCCATAGCTTCCAGAGTATTATTGTAAGAAAATGGCCGTTATATATGTTCATATTTGTTACATTGTCATTCAACCGGAAAATTTTTCCTGTTTTCTACTTTGTTTTTTTCTTCATCCTTTTCTTCGAATTTTTTTCCTGAGAACAACGAGAAATGAAGGAAATGGTTAAAAAAAAACGAAGCAGAAGAGAATGGGTGGATATTACCATATCTCTATCATAATTAGATGTCACTTCTAATTGTAATGTATAAATTATCCGACGAAAAATGTTGTTCTGCTTTTCGAAAAAAAAAGCTCAAAATAATTATTAAATATTGATTTTTAAAATACTATATGTGTCAAAAGAAAACAAGCAAATTTTCATTTAACAAATCAGTAATGTCAGCGCAAGAACAATTATCATTTAATAGGTCATTTTAAACGACTGGCTTCATTTTTCAATAAATCACTTAGATACAACCTATGAAAAATAATAAGAGTACAAGGAAGAAGATAATGTACTAGGAATTATTGATTAGAAAATGGATAAAGAACAGAATGAATCAAAATGACTGCTACTATTACTTAAGCGTATTTCATATTATACCGGTCAGTTAAGCTTATCTTAACTATAAATTCATTTTTTTTTAAATCTATTACAGATTAGTAAGCAATTTTTACAGTTTTTTAACGATTGGAAGGTTGATTCATGTTTGAAGAACGTATGTTCCATTTAAAAATAATATGACTCACTGAAATACTGCGTGAGATGGTGAATAATACTTGATAAACAAACATTTAAGAATTATTAGTTTGCGAAACGGAAAAGAAATGAGAATTTCCTCAATTTGGACAAAAATGGAAGAGAATAAATTAACGCTCAATTTCGAAATTTTCACTCTAATTTGCAATTAATCAAATTACAATAAATGAAAAGCTTTTTTCTTGTTTGTTATTCACTTGATACAATTTCACATTAATGAAAGCGTTTAATTTTGATCAGCAATGAAAAATAAAATTATTGGTTGAGCAATAACAGTCGACCAAGTAAGTAGGAAGGTCTAGTAAGAAAATTTATTTGTTAGAAAACATAGGAAATGTTGAGAACTAAAGATTATCTCTTGAAAAATTCATTAGAAGAAATGGCAATTTTTCTAACAATTACATTTCGAACATTCACATTTATTAAATTTCGCTCCGTTTCGAAATGTATCATAGAACATTTTAGTTTTACTTTTCTTGTTTGTAAAAAATGTTTGCAAGTTTTTTAGTCATAAATTATTAGTGTTGAACTGATTTCACCTGAAAAAATAATTAATGAAACTGGACTGAAAAATAATTAATTTTTAAATTGAAACTTAACATAAATTAATTGATCTCAGTTTTATCTTTTTTTACTTTTTAAATTATCAAACTGCTTGTAAGTTTAACATATGGTTAAAATAAAACAGAAAAGGAAAAAACAAATAACCAGCAAATAAGAGGTATGGAAGGGATATTTTACAAGTAATCAAGTGATTTCGTCCTTTACTTAGAAGAGAACTTCTTTATCGGAATTAGGAATGAGAAAAGAAACCGGTTCTCGGATGACTCTATAATTGTAGTACGATATCGTCTGGTAATTTGCAGCACAGAAATGAGCTAAGAAAAAAGACGGAACATTTTCACTCATTGTAAAAAATACGATAGTGTAGTACAAGTACTTAATTACAGTTTCAGTTAATATTTATTCAGTCACTTAATTCATGAAAACTACAAAAATGAGATAAATTATGTTGGCTTCGTTGTAGGAAATACTGTAGAGGTTACGAAACACGGATGATACTGTAAAACGCGGACAACACGGTAAAGGTGCGATTCTACCAATGCCATTTAATTAAATGGGAATGAAACTTTTACTGAATATATGAATTTCGTAACAGTAATCAAATGATAATTCTAATTAATATCTTCGAGTATTTATAATACGTTATAGTATTTTGTATTGTATTTTATTACATATACTTCAAGATTGTATGTAAATACTGCATTTAGTGAAAGAATTCTAAGAAATACAGTAGGAATTTTAAGAAATAGGAAAAGGAAAAATTTTTTCCTTTTGCTGTCAGTGTTCTTTTATGTATATTGTCCCAAAGTGTTTTTTCATCTTTCAGATTTTGACAATTTACTAAGTGACGGTAATTGCCTTTTATTCAGCCAAATCGTTACAAAAAGATTCGAAAAAAAAGTTTCTCTTCTTTTACCCCTCGTAAAAAATGTAGAAGACATACTCCAACTTTCGAAGACAAAAAGTGAAAAAAAGTGTAATTAATGAGAATTGTAATTAGTGACGTTCTTTTCTTCTGAAATTAGATAATTATTTTTGACTATTTTAATGAAAATTTTAAAAGCAGAGGAAAAGGAAAAAATTTCTTCCATTCTTTAACAATATTTTATGTGTTTCGTCGCTCAAAAATCTTTTTTTCCGAATTTTGTAAAACAACTGCTTTTTTTTAAATTTAGTAATTATTAGTTGGGTTAAAAGAGAATTTCAAACTTTTTTAAGTTTAAATTTTCAGTCTTTGATATCAATCAACCGATTAGATCTGATATCAGAATTTCGTGATCGATAAATTTCTCATGCGACATTTATTGCACAAATCCTATGGAATTCTGTTTAATAGCTATCAAGCCTGTAAATGCGAAAGATGCGTCTTACATGTGTCCTTCAATTTCTTTTTTAAGTGAAACTTGATAGGATGACATTTCTTCTTATAAGCATTTTTAAAATGTCATTAAAAAGATTATTTCTTGACTATCACTGATTTCTATATTTGCATGCAAATCACTCAAACAGAAAGAAAAAAGAGTGAGAGAGATTAATTAATTAAAGAAATTGCTTCATATTTCCCTTAAAATTAATATTTGCGGCAAGTTTTGAATCTAATTTTCTTGAATTGCTTTATTTATTTCAAGAAAATCAGAAAAAATAGCATATTATGTGCGGCTATTATGTCAAACAATCGTTATTTGAGAGCAGAAAATAGGGTCGACTGATTTCACTTTAAAAATACAATCTAATTTCACTATTCAATTTCACTACTCTTCTTTTTTTCACTATTCTTAGAGCAAGCTCATTATTAGTCTATTTGTATACAAAGTAATCTTTGAAATAAATAAGACATGAAATGGTCCTTTTTACAGCCCGATTTCACACATCCATCTTATTGCTAATGCCCCATCAGATATGGCAGATTATGCTAACAGCCAAGAGAATGCTAAATAGATTTGCACTGAATTATGACTATCTAAATAATTAAATGCAGTGATTGTAATATTCGATCTCAACTACATTTGTTTGATGAAGTCGTAATTGGCAGAAATGCAGAAAACGGAAAAATGAAAGATGTGACATCCATTTATAAATTGTCCGAATTTAAGACTAAAGCATGCAAACACTCACAATGAAAGAACATTTCTTGGAAAATTAATTTGATAAAATTTTTAGCATTTCATTATTAAAGCATTTTTTGATAAGCAAAAGACTTTGCAAGTTTCAATTTCTAATTAATCAAAGATCCAAATATAAGTGTATTTTTCAATTTAAATTACATAGAGCACAAAAAAGGGGATAAAAGTGAAGAAAATTGGAAATGAATAGCGCGAGAAATGAAAAGGGGAGGGAGATGAACTAGACAAGATTAAACAAAACTAACTTGCCTAATTTTATTATCCATTTAAGGATATTTTTTCATATACTGGCCAAAAAATATTTCCTCATCAGATAATCCATTGTGATAATATGGGGAATGTAAAAAAAAAGTAAAGGAGGAAGCCATTTGTCTAACAGATCTTTTTGCTTACTTTTTTTTTCACTGAGCAAATATACATCAGTTAGTTGCTTCTGTTAGCTAACAATTTGTGCTACTTTTTTTTCGCTTTAGTAATTTAAAAACATGCTCTTAAGCATTTTGAAATTTCTCTACATAGTGGAAAGCAATTTTGAATTCCGGCAGAAGCAATGAACTTCTCAGAGATATGTATGTATGCTTATCTGTTGACAAAATCGGATGTTTGGAATTTCTTCACGTCTATCATGAGAACATTGGAAAATATCGCATAATTTGGATGAATGTATAAAAACATCAGGTTGTAACAGGTTTCTATTTGAACATTTCATTAAATTATTTTCATTTCATCAAGTAATTTGATTTTAATACATTAGAATAATAATTAAACAAAATATGAAGATATTATAACGAAGCAAACAAAAAATGCAAATTTTTGTGTTAAAATTGGCAAAAAATCACTTAAATTTTAAATAAATTTATTGATTGGATTTTTTTGGAAGCATATGAAGCATGTGTGAATTTAAAAAGTTTTTTAGGTATTTATTAATCTATGCATATTTCCAATTTCATTTGATTTTAAATCGGCGAATTGATATTCAAATGGAGCGGAATTAATTCAATTAAGCAACAACTCAATTCAACAGAGTCATAACACACATCATTAAATGGTGTACTTCTTCGATTTTAAATCATTTATGACTTTTCCTTAACGAAGAAAGTGAATTGGAAAACAATAAACATTGATAATAGAGATTTGAATCATTGAAACAGAAATCTGTGAAACAATTCGAACCCATTATTGCTGACATTTTGTCATTTGTTCTTACACTTGCATAATTTGCATTGGCAAAGTTTATTGTGAAAGTTTTATATTGGAGATTTGTTTTGCACTATTAATAAAATCTATGCATACAATCCATAACTTTTTTTTAAATTCCAAGTTAGAGAACCAATTTATTCATATGACTCGTTTATTAGCATTTTTTTTTATTTTACATTTTCTCGAACAATAAATATACCGTAGATCTGATGTATAGCAATTGATAATTGGTCAGTATTGAAAAAAATGGAAAAAAAAATGCAATTGATCATTTTTAGGGATAAAATTTCGTCTTATCGGTGAAGAAGAAAAAGTTTTAGGGATAACATTTCTTCTTATCGGGTGAAGAAGAAAAAGGATTAAAAAATCCACTATTATTTGTGACCACTGGTCAAGCAAGAATATGCAAAATTGTTGTTAGTTGTAAACTAGTCCAACGCGATCTACCCAGATTTCATGTATTACTGCTTTCCAAAAGTTTTCGCTTCAGAAAGAAATGTTTCAGGATGGAATTAGTAGTAGAGGTCAAAGAAATGTGATCAATTTTGCTAAAAAAGCAATAAATAATTTTTTTCTTGTTAATTTTTTTGGAAAATTGACATTGAAATTAACACAACAATTAAACTAAAAATAGAAATTTTATTGAGCAAGATGTCCTGAACTAACAAATCATTTGAGATATTTGTATATGCAAATAATTCACCGAATGATTTTTTGCTACTCTTAATGGCCCGAACTATGACTTTGACATTCGCTGCTACCGTTTGCGACACTAAACTTGTTTTTGACTTGAATGTTATTTTGCGAATTCTGAAATGATATTTGAATTCAACTTGATCCAAATAAATGATAATAAGAATGATATAATTTAAATCAAAACTGAGCTTAACATTAATCAAATATCTAATGAGGATGGAACAATGAAAAAAATAATGACCACTTTATTTTATCTCAGCCAGCAAGGTTTGGCTCAATTTGAGCTCTTTTGTTCAAATTAAGGGATCAGATTAGTTCTGGATAATGTCTTTTCCAGATAACGTCGTAATGTCTTGATAATGTATTAGATAATGTCCTTTTTATTTTTCTTCAATCCAAAATTATTTCAAATCTTACTCTCGGAAAGAACACAGTTATATATTCCAAAATATTGTAGCTATTACAATTTAAATTAAATTTTTTTTAAAAAAATTATACCGATAACGACGATAAATTGGTGGACTACTTTTTTGAATTTTATCATTTTAATTTGAAATGACACAAAATTTTGTTGTGTTTGTTTGGTGGGTTTTGCTATTTTTTTGATGTCTGGATCACAGAACACTCCTTTTACCTATTCTCGGCATTTTTCTGTGCATTAAAAAGCACAACATAAAACAATAGGTGATTACGATGCGTTGATACGGAGCTTTCTCTTCCATAGCTATGAAAACTCAAACGATGCAACTGAAAAATATGGAACTATTAAAAAGAAGTTTTTTAGGTCTGCTTGCAAACAACCTTAATCTGCTATGAAAATTTTTAAAAATTGAAACGATTCCAGAATCAAAAGCTTTTCCAACAATTTCAAACAGATGTCAAATGTTAATTAAGTGGCAGGAAGCGAAATATCCGAACAAAAGCAATATTTTCTTCAACTTTACAATAATTCAAAACTTTATTATAAGTAAGATGCGAAATTTGCATCCGATAATTCGGAAACAAACAATAGGCATTTTTTTGCGATGGCTGAACTTTGCTTTCTGGCAAAGCTTGAGCTTCGCTACATAAGCAAAAAGCAAAAAGTGCCATTTGTAAGTTTTTTTTAAAAAAATATTGTTCGACCGAAAATTTAAAAAAATTTCTTTGTGAAGAGAGCAAAAAAGAGAGGAAGGGAACGAAAGAACCAAAATGTCATCTTTAAAGAATAATATTATCAGATTGCTAAATTGCAATGAAGCTTTTTCCTACGAAAAAAGTAATCTGTGAAGATAAATTTAAGACTGGTAGAATTTATTCCTAACTTACTTTCATGCAATCAGCAATAAATTCAAACACATTTATTCATATTTTTATAAAAGTTTTTCAAACAGTAAAAATCATTTGTACAGAAAAAATAACAAAAAAAAGAAAATCATGTTTGGAATTGCTATTACGACAATGTGAATAAAATAGAGTGGTGCTAGTATATTGAAATTTCGGTTTTTGATAACGACAGTATCAGCTGGAGTGCGTTTTAGTCTTTCTGAAATAAAATTTCAATTTAAATTCAAATTAGATTAGTCATGAAGTCCATTGATCATCTATCGTTTAATCGTGTCAAATCATTCCAATCACTTGATGCAATGGTGTTATTAAACAATAACATCATGTAATTGAAAGGGTGTTGTCATTTGAAAGAAGTCGCTAAGCTAATTAACTTTCTCTCTGACCTATAAATAGCATGCCACAAATAACAGGGTTTTTATTATCGGTTTATTATGGGTAATTATCTTATTTTCTTTTAATCCGATTTAATCGTAAATTTAGTTCTGCAGTTAATTACCTCAGCAAGGTATCATGTAGTCTTTAAATCATAATAATTCGAATAAATACTGAAATGCATATCATTTTTTGATCTTCTACAAATTATTTCGATCATACTTTTTTTAGAAGTAAATAAATGAAATTAGAAATTTGATGCAATGTTTTTCTTAAATGCTGAAAATTAAATTTGAGTGAAATATAACTAACGTTTTAGAAGTGGTTTGATAAAAAATTGATGACAACAGATCGATAGGAAGCGGAAAGATTATTGTCGAATTTTTCTCCGCGCTAAAGTATATATTAACGAACCGATAAATTACATGATAATATATTATGCCATAAAGTTCCATGATGTACAGATAAATTGATTTGATTGTACGCTTTTAATTTCAGTTATTTTAAATATCATTCCAATTTCCTTTCAAGTTATAGACATTGAGAAATCTTTTGGTTCTTTTGAAGTTATGCTTTCTGAATGAAATTTGCTTTTTTTTTTAAAAAAAAATGATCTTGTTTTTGATGTTCTTACAGCTGTCTATGTTCTATTGTAGCAGCATTTTCAGTTATATTAGTTGTTATTGCCGCTTTTTAGAATTAAAAATTTTATTTGTTCGAAATTTTGCAGCTTTTGTTGAATAAGCTTAAAAAAATGAATGCCAAAAATTATTCATCATTTAATGTGAAAAAAGTGAATATTTTTATTTATTTATTTGCATATTTGTTTATATTCATATGTTTTATATTATTTATCTATTATATTTATTATAGGCGACATTCATATTTATAATATGAAATCATTTTTAAACTAAGATTAAGATTGGATTTAACCTTATTGAGTTCAAAGTTTGCAAATATCGCAATTGCAAAGCGGACGGTGATTGAACAATTACTTCAGCGGCTTCTTTAAGAGCTCTTGATGCTTTCTGTTCACCTTCCGCAACGATCACCTGTACCGTGTGGAAAGAAAGTGAACATTTAGAATTGATCGAATGTTTTGATTTTGCTAACGTGCAATGATATTATGACACTTTTCACATGAGAATATATGTACTCGCTTAGTCTTCAAATCAAATGCATCACACTGGGCAAGCAGATATCACTGTCAGTTATAACTGGTTTTGAAATTAAGTTGATTAATATAAGTTCAGGAAAATCACTGAAGAAAAAAGAACCTTAGCTCGAGCTTCACGTGCAGCTTCAGCTTCTGCAGCCATAGCACGTTGAAGTTGTAAGGGAAGTCGAACATCTTTTACCTCTACTCTCTCTACTTTTACTCCCCAAGGTTCTGTAGCTTCATCAAGTGTTATCTGAAAATTTATTTTCACTTGAAACCAATTTAGTCATCTTGAAATTTACTTTCATTTAACATCAATTTATTACCTGAAAATTTGCTTTTGCCTGATATCGTATGAAAATTTTTTCATGCGAAATTTTACTTTCAGCTGATAACGTTTAATCATCGTGATTTACTTACAATAAATGCTGACACACTTATTCGAACGCAACATATTTCATCTGAGGCAAGGCAAAACTTAATTTTACTTCAGAGATTTGATTAAATTGAAATTTTCGCTGTAATTTTTGGATTCTTTGCTTCTTTAAATGGTTTTAATTTATTTGCTTATTTCATTTAAATATGTTGCACACTTATTTGGTCTATTTTATTAACAAACTTGGAGAGAAGAATTTGACAATAACTTACTTGCATCTGTAAAGAAATGGCTTCTCTATCGGAAAGCATTTCAGTTAATGTTTTTGTTCCAAGAATATTCCTTAATGTTGTTTGTGCGAGTAACTTTGTTGATCTGAATTTCACAAACATTTCAACGATTGTTTTCTTTATCAGTTATTAGGGCACTAACATATTAGACATAAAATGCGATACTAAATTGCTTGTAAATTTATAGAATATGTCTGCTATTTTAGCAGTTTTTTAAAAACTGAAAAGGGACTAAAATTCAACTTTTCGGAAAATATCATAAAATTCTAGACTTATTTTTTTCGCACTTTCTGCCAATTAATTTTGTCTCTCTATTTGCGATTTGTTTTTTTTAAAACAATTTTTTTAAGAATATTCTACCAAAAAAGAAAGTTGTCGAAAAAACAAATAACCTCGCAGCATCTTCAACATTAGTAACCGATACAGTAGCATTTGATATTCGAAAATATACAACTGCAGCTACAGCTACAGTTACTGAATCCTTAGATAGAATCTAAAAGATTCTATTTCTTCAGTCTTAAAGTTTTTCGGAAAACATAAAAAGCAGCTTAAGTAAATAAATACATAATAATATGCATGTATTATATAGACAGTTAGTTGCCCAGAGACTTAATACCGTTAACTATTTGATAAAGCGTTAAAAGAAGTGAATGGATCAGCTGCAAGACTGATAAGTTAAGCTGTCGAGAAGTAATTGAAATTTAGCAAGCAGAAAAAACAAGTAAATATGGGTTTTTCCATTTATTTAATTGTTTTCATTTTCAAAAAGCTCAGTTTAAATACTAAACGCAATGCAACATAATTTAATATATTGTTGAGATTTTGACAAAATAAAATGTGAAAAAGGAAATAGACAGTGACAAATTCATAAAATTACCTCTTGAGGAGGCACTTCGAATGAAATCACACGGAGATCGACTTTACGATATGTGTCTATACATGGCACAACAAAAAATGTGCCTAAACATCAGCAAATTGATTAAAAAATTTCTTATAATAGACAGTAAATGTTCAAATAAATCGTCAAATTATAAAATGCTGTTGTAAATGACAATAAATTTAGAAACAAACCGGGGCCTTTTGCGCCACCAGGCATTAACCGACCTAAACGAAATACAACGACCCTTTCATATTCTTGCACGACCTGAAATAAATATTTTGACAAAAGACGAATACAATCTTCCCTATCATACTTTCTTGTCCCATACTTTTTTTTGATCTTATTTTTCTATATTTTTGCATTTTCAAATTTCTCACTATGGAATGTACGCTAATTATTGTCTTCTAACAAGATCGGTTTTAGCGTTTGTAAGATTGCAATACTAGTTCAAGGCAAAGATTTAGATAGTTTAGTTATTGGTTTCTCATTTTATTTGTTGATAACTTTGTTTAGTAAATCGATAAAAAAGTATCGGAAAATGTTATTTGATAAAATTCGCTAGTTTCTGTTGCAAAAGAAGCCAAACTTCGTGTTGTTATAAAGCAATGTAAGGAATGTGATAAACAAATCATTACTTAAATATTTAGATTTCAACGTGATGAAAAACAATGAAATCAACAAAAATAAGTTTTGAAATTAATGAAATAATTAACTTACTTTGACGCACATACATGCTGAAATTGGTAGTGTGAAAAAGATCAGTATATATGACAGTATCGTTAGGATCCAACCACAAAAACCTATTTCACTTTTTATATCTGCTGAAATAAAAAGTAAGAATAGAAACGATGAAATGAAATTTCAATTGGAATAGAAATTTAAAAATGAAATTCATTGCTCATAAATAAATGAATGCTAAAAGATAAAAATTTTGCTTATCTTTAATGAATGAATTAAGAAACGTATGTGCTTACTAATATTTTTATTTAATTAATATGATACTAGCTGGCTTATAGAATGTGAAAGAAAACAGAAAAAATCATGGAATTGTGAAGTGGTATTATTAAAAAGTGGAAATCATTTTAATCGAACTGAATAATTTTAATTGTAGTATTTGCTTCCAGCATTGAAATAATTAATGATAGAGTTTCTCAACTTACTCAGAAATACTAGTACATTTCACTCAAATTATATTATCGTTTTCACCCCATTGATTACTGCCAATGCTAAAACTAAAATACAACGAACTATTCATTCCTTTAGAATTACATCAATGCTGATCAGTTAGAGTTATATTATCAGTAAGAGCTATGATAATTGACATTCATCTGATAATATACCATGGAGAATATAATAGTGATGCCATTTAGTTGATATTTGTTTCGCTTCTGTTCTGATTACGGATACGATGAACTAAGGCATTAGGATAGATTTGAACTTTGCATTAACAGTTAACAAATTGCGATTAACAATGAATTCGGACAGCAAAAATTTCGCATGTAAAAGCGAATTCAATTTTTGTTTTTAAATTTAGTTATTCAATGAAAGTTTGAACATAAAAAGGAAATTTAACTTAGAAACGAACATAAAGAAATAATTGCTGAAATTACCGATTTATTCAAGTATAAAACGACACATTTAGAAAAACCTTGATGAACTTTAATGAGCATCTAAGAAGTGTTCCGAAAAAATCGTTCAGCGACTAAAATAGTTTTCAGTAAATCCACCAGGGAAATTTAGAATTGAAGAATGGCAATATCGATCAATTTCGCTGAGCAACAATTTTTCGATTGAAGGATTAATTTTTTAAGCATGATTTAAAAAAGTAATGGAAGATCCCATTCTACTCAATTTCATCTTGTTGATGCACATTTGTGTCAAATTTTATTGCATTGGTTTGCAGTTAATCATAGTCCAAGCTGCTCAAAGTTGACACTTCTTTCATTTTTGTGGTAATTGAGGACTTTTTGGCAACTAAACAGAAAATAAGAAGAAATAGGCAGACAGAAATTACTATTAACTTTTTTCCATTGAAATCATGTTCGAAAGATTCCGGACTAATGATAAATAATAAATTGTGTAAACTAACTCTGTTTGATCGAATTATCAAGTGTTCCCATAGCAGAGTTTTCTGCCACAACGTTGCTATCACTTAATGGTAGATTATCTCTGATAGAGAATGAAATTAATGATTCACTTCTCTCATCATCGAAATGGCTATCGGTGGAATTCGCGAATGATAGTGGTATAGATTCATGCTTAGATGTTGACATCATAGGGGAATTTTCATGAATAAGCTAATAATAAGACACACATCATCAAATTCATTCAAATGTTATTAAATCATACTAATTGCGCCTATACCATTGCCTTAAAAAAGATAAATAAATGAAATTGTGAAGAAAGAAAATGAAAGAAATCAGCTATTATCAAGGTTGTAAAATGTCAAAAAATATGTGAAGTAAGAATAACCAAACTTTGAGACAGATTATAAAAGGCATTTCAAAATGTCAGGCACCGACAGAGAGATCGTAAAACTTCACTCCTCGGAAAAGTAAAACCTTTCATTTAAAACCATTCAGTAAGAAGGATGGAAAAAAAGCGAAAATAAAAATTGCTAAAAGAAAAAATGCTATGTTTCAGAATTTTCCCATACATTTTAATGCCCCTTCTTCGTTACGTCCGAAATTTTTAAATATCTATAATTACAGTTCTGCAGAAATGTCAATGTAGCATGCAGCATCATCATGGTATGCATCGCTGCTATCATTTCTGTTCTTTTCGCGAACAATGGTTGGGATGACATTTTATTCCATGCATTTTTAATCCATTAAATTTTTTTAATTAATTCATTAATAGCAATTTATTGCTACGACTACTGGTATTATTATTATTATGCATCATATATCATTAATACAAATCCTGAATTTGCTATCGTCGTATGAGGAATAATTGTAAAAATCTGCTAGATGTATGCTAAAATAATAAATTATAAATTTACCAAAATTTTAATCAATTTTTGTTTATAACAATGCTGCTTATTTTCTCCTTTCCTTACTTGCTTCTTATCTTTTTAGTACAAAATTTTGCTATTTGTTTGTCAACGTTTGTTTATGGTGTCATTCACCAGAAAATGATTTTATTTATTGATTTCATTGATCGCATTCTGATATTTTATAAAACAACCTCGGGACAAACAACGAGAATAAAAGGCAAAAATTTTTGAATTCAAAATGACTGAATTTAAGAAGTAGCAAGAAAAAAGAACAAAGTAACTGATTCGTAACGTAACGAAAAAAGACTTTGTTGAAATTCAAATTGCTAAGCGATGTTATGTGTAAACAAGTTAACTGAAATCAACAAAGTTAAGTAAAAAATCGTTGACTGCGAAGAAAGATAACATTGTTAATTGATTTTTTTTTTAAATTTCCTTTTGAATTTAATAGAAAAATCAATGTTTGAAGCAAAGTTTTCTTGTCTTTTTCAATTTTTGTTTCCAAACAGCAGATACTCTTAGAGATGTTTTAGGTAGTAATTAATATGCTAATTGGTTAATGGTTGTTACTACTATAATAAAGTCTGTTATTGAAAAAGCTATTGGAGTAATAATTAGAATTTCACCGAATAGCTGATCTCTTTTTTCCTTTTTTGAAAATAAATCACGAAGCAACTGAAAAATTATATATATCGAATAACGAAATTGTAAAATATCTATGATTAATTAAGAAATGAGCTATTAAATTAATTAGGGTAAAAAATTATCGAAAATCTGCTATTAATAAATTTTTTAAATTAATTAGATTCAGACCTCTAGTAGGGTTAAATTGTGCAGCCCGATCCTCTGAAGTACGTTGGCTTGCTCTAGCCATTATTTCCTCTGTTGTTGGTCGTGCCCGCAACAAGGATCGTCGTTTTTCTTGATGCAAATAACCTTGCAATGATGTTGATTGTAAATGCTCGGCATCGAACGGATACAATGCTTCCACACTTCGTGCTGAGCTTTTTTGTAAATGTACAATATCCTTGGCCGTTTCGGTTACGCTATCAGTGTTAATAATACTATCAACAACATAGAAGTGCCCGTCATCACTCGATCTTTTCGACATTTGCTTGATAGTATTCTTTTTGTTAGCCATATTTAATCCAACAATCGTGAGAATTCCACCTTCCAAATCTTCTCGAAATGTTTCTTGTTTAGTCAATGAAAAACAGCAGTTGCGTTTGATCGATGCAATAAATGGTAGCATAGACTTTTGTCTGGCTGCATGAATGTTATGTAAAAGCCTGAACGTTAGGAATTACAAAACGATGTGAAGAGATTCATTGGCCCTTTTTTATTTTTTGTTTGCTTCAGATAAGCTTCGTTTTCATGCGGCCAATTTTACAGCCATTAACAATTTATGATAGGTTTTTCTTGATCAATCTTCTTGAAAAGTCAATCAACGTCCAAAGACTGATTGCAGTTGATTCCCAGTCATGCAATTCAATACTTTTTCAAACCTTACGTATTTTTCTCCGTTTCTCTCTTTTTAATCTTTTCAGTTGTTTTTTTTTCTATCTCACTACTTAATTTAATATTTCCCTTGAAAGACGCTGTATGTTTGAGTGAACAGTTTTATTTTAGTTCTAAACATAAGAAAAAGCTAATTAGCAGCAAAGAAAAATCATCGAAACAATCCTGAAAAAAAAGTCAAATAAGCTATTTCAAATTGATCGAAATTCATCATGCCATATATCTTTGTCTACTAAATGCTAAATAATGACACTGAACAAAATATATTTTAGTACGATTAATTTTGTCCAATGTTATCATTTAAATAATAATTTGTATTGCTTGACTCCTTTTTAGAAATAAAGATAGGGCTAACAGTGGATTGCCTAACATTAATTTCATGATTTCATTTATGCTGAAAAAGAAGAGCTATGAGAAGAGTTAATTCTTAATCGAGATTTCTACCTTTACTACTTTGTAACAATAATTTGAATTCCAATTTAAAAATTTATTCACTTCAAGTACACACTTTAAAGCTCAGACGAATTGTTGCAAAGAAAAATAAGTTGCACACAAATACAATAAATTAATCTTTAACATCTATGAATTTTGCCACCTTCTAGTTTTCAAGATTTTCAATAATAAATGAAGTTTCTCTTCTTGCATAATCTCGAAAACAGCCTACATTATTTAACTAACAGGATGCTCACTGTTAAATAATCAGAATGACGCATCCATCTTTTTTATTCTACTCCCTTTTTTGCAATATAACGAATTGAATTATTTGCTTATTTGTACAATGCAATCAATATAAATAGTTTGTTTTGTTTATTTGTCCATTCACTACACATTTTGCAATTCATCTATGTCAATTTATTCACCCACAACTCTGATCAATTTTTACATCGATACATCAATGAAGAGTTAAAAGGAGTTTGCCTGGAAATATCAAGCTTCTACAGCTATTCAATGTATAGCATGTTTCCGGATAATCTCAGTGCTAATCATAGCCGTTTTCCAATATTTCATCAATCATTAACGAGAATATCATGGATATCATCGATCCTCTGTCTTTCTTGGCAACTTAGAAACTTCTCAGATATATTTATTGTCAACTTTTGGCAAATTAATCCTTTTTTGATAGAAATGATGAATTCAAAAATTCTGAGAAGAAGCTTCCATTTTTTGGAAAGTTAAAGACAAAGAAATCAATGAAAATTTAAAAGCAGGAAAGATTAAAGAAATTGGAAAATAAGGAAGACCGGGCAAGGGATATATGAGGCACAAGCAATTTGAAGCAATAATCGGATAATTATTGACTTTCGGTTAACAACACCACAAGTTGTAGTGGGATAGCGGAATGGCATCATTTATTTTCATTCAAATTACTTTTGCTATGCACAATTCCTTCAAATATTATTGCTTTATATCCAAATTTTCACTGCCAATAATTCCTTTTCGCATTCAAACACAAACTGCTCTTTATGTCAAATTTGTGCTTACTAGAAAAATTAAACAATTAATAAACTGACCAATTAATAAGATTATCTCTCATAACTGTTGAAAATTAGCCAATATACTTATATTTTATGAAATTGATGCCTACTGTAACAAATTAATAAATAAATGATTTATAAATCTCCTCAGAAATGAGTAAGAGATCAGAAATTCTCTAACAGCATCCAAATTTAACAGCATTTATGTTTTTAGTGTTAAAAATAATTTTGTTATTATTTAATAACAATAATTATTATTATGATTATCAATCCTGATAATACTATTAATTACGAAAATGTTATTTAATATTTTTTTGATAACTGCTGCAGTGGTGATAGCATCGAAGAGTAAAAAATTATCAACTTAAAATGAAAGTAACTGAAAAAACAGAAACATTTAACTGGAAGAATGAATAAAGCGATAAGGCCAAAGTATATTGATAATATATTCTCATCAATTATTCAAGTTGAAAAGCTTTCAAATGAATGTCAGTAATTATGTTATCAAATCAGTGCAACAGGAAATTAAATTCAAATTGAATTATCACATTTACATATTTACGTTTCCCTCATATACCGCAAGTAAAATTGCAATGCAGATACGGCTTGAAGTACACAAATAATGCTAAATTAATTTTTGGTTGATATGATTCCGCGAAAAATTAAATTAAAATTTGAAGAGCATTATTATTTCCAGCTTCCCTGATGACATGTTTACGACATTTTATATTAAATTCAAGATCAAGAATTTTAAGCTGAAAGTGGAAAAAGTGGGAAAAGAATAAATGATCTTTTTCAATTTCTAATTTAATCTCAAGTTAAAAAATCCGGTTTTTTCAAGCCTTTTCATTCACTTTTCATTTTTCATACATTGAAATACAGGGTAGACAATTGAAGTATTGAACTGCTAATTTAATGAAACAGACGTCGTCCACCTTTTTGCTATTGCCTTTCAATTTATTAGCAAATTTAATTAATAAAGTTGGTAAATGATTTTTAAGGTAATTTAAAAAGTGTAGTAAATTGCATTGAGCAATGAATAATTCGATCAATCTTGTTAATTTAATCTATCTTTAAAAAAAATACTTAGTTACAAAGGTCTTCGAGAGCATTGCTTTTTGCCATGTTTGAATTTTGAAGTAGCAAAAAAAATGAGAAGAAAAAAGTGAAAAAAATGTAAAACTATTTATTGACCACTGGTCTATTAAGACTCGTTCATCAAAAAAGTTTGACATCAAAATTCAATCAAATTGTAGCGTTGCACTGATGGAACACTTTTGAATTGAAATACGTTTTGAGCAAAATTTACTTATAGCAAAATTTACTTATTCAAAATTTACTTATAGCAAATTGTTTCTCATATTGTTAACAGTTTTTATCACTTGATTTTATTACGAACTTGTATGCAAAAAAAGTAAACTCATCAATTTTGTTCAATAACAGCAAATAATCAGATGCTAATTTCGATCTTTCGGTGCAAAATTTTTATTGCTTCATTAATTATTGGAATTTCTTTTAATTTTTCGGAATTCCAGCTTGTTTTCTTCTGAAAGTTTCGAAAATTCTAGTCGAAATATTTATCGGCAATAATTCATATCGATGATTCCGATGTTCAAGCACTCCAGATGACAAATGCACAAATACAATATTACCTTAAGTTGTCACATCGCAATGTCAACAAAAATAACTTATTGCAGAATAGCCATTTCTTATTGCTGTTTAAACTTTGGGAATGGTTTCATGTTTCATTAATTTCACTGTTAGACGATTATATAACGGAAATTTTTTTTTAATGAAGTGTTATTCGCCATAACTGCTTCACTCTTACGAAATTTGCCAGAAATTTGTCAGTTCCAAATCCGCAATATAGCATTCGAAAAGTTTGCTAAATAAAGTTTGGATGGAAAGATTATTCATTCAGATGTTCTCATCAAAATGTCACCACTTGTTCGTCGACTAACTTATTT
Organism: Mansonella ozzardi; assembly: GCA_029876185.1. Taxonomy (NCBI): domain Eukaryota; kingdom Metazoa; phylum Nematoda; class Chromadorea; order Rhabditida; family Onchocercidae; genus Mansonella; species Mansonella ozzardi. The sequence continues at coordinate 14,718 of JARVGP010000057.1, read as the reverse complement.
TTTTGATTTCTTGGTGGAAAAAATCAGAATGGTTCAATGTATATTTCAGTGCTGCTAACAACCACAACGGCGATAATATTTTTGAAAATAGCACACGAATGATAACTGTAATCCCAAACTCTCCACCACATGTTGAACTATAATTGGGAATTTCAAAAAACAGAGAAAAACTACTTGCATCCTCACTTCACTCATATTGATTAGCATTAATTACCAATTCAATTAGCACTAGTTTTACTGATGAATAAATGTGTGATTTAATTTAAATGCTACAAACTGTCATGCAATTTTCAACACCAGTTAATACAACAACTTTAAGCATAAAAATGAACACTTGCACTCACAAAGACTTCATCATATGTTGAACTATAATTACGAATTTCAAAAAAAATTTTCAAAAACAGAAGAAAACTTTTTTTTTCAGAAAATCTGCACAATTTTTTTCTCAATAGAATATTTCCAAAAAACAGAAGTTTGCACAAAATTAAAATGCTTCCTTGTTTTTTAAGCAAACTATGATTAAGAGAAATGAGTGAGCCAATTTACTGTGAAAATCAAAGAATCAGTTCAACAAATTTCAATTTTAATTTTCTAAAATTTCACGTAAATTTTCCATACAAATTAAATAAATGATCCTGTTGAATGGTTTCAATGAACTTACAGTGATCTTACTGAACAGATCACTGTAAGTTCATTGAACTAGAGTTGCCATTTCTAAGGCTCTTTTTGCTCCTCCTTAGGGCCATTTCCGGATTATAGCTATCTTAAGACTCACTTTTTTTGTTCAACACCAACATTTCCACTTCTTCTTATAACTTTTACAAATATCTTCGAGAAAGCCTAACTATTATACTCCAGGCATTTGTATCATTACTGTATCACTAAATGAAGTATATATATATAGTGTCGGAAAAACCGAAATAAGGCCAGATTATATTATGCTATGATTATTTCTGTGAAATATGATAAACTGTAGAATTTCACAAAACGATATTTATTACTTTGTTTTCGATAAATCTCAAGATGTTTATCACCAATTTGTTTGTCATATGATTCTGCAGAAAATTGTCTTAATATTTACCTATGATCATGTCTTTAAGCTTCTTCTTCGTTAACAGATTTGATTAATGATACCATAATACATGGCATTGTCACTTATTTGTAAACCTCACAGTAATCTGATTGATTGATTTGTTGTAGGCAATTCACACTTATATAATGGCTTTCTATTATGCTTTATCAGTATTACTGTCAGTCTCACGACAATCCTATTTTCTACTGAATAAGTAATATCCTTCGCATTCAATACCTTTTTTTCTGTACCATCATTACGTTTTTCGTATTCCTTCTCAAGCTTAATCTCTGATTCATTATATTAAAATCTACGTAATTCGCTTATAACAATTGGTATTATTTTTAACCTATTTCCAACCTCCGGACAACAATAAAACTATAACTTGGAAAAGCCTTTTTCGTATAATTAACACAAAACAACTTTTCACGAAACTTAGTACATCATTGGGTTAATCTATCTGTTATATCATCGAATAAAGCCTTTTAGCAAATGAGAGATTAATAGATGCAACAATAAAGAAGTTATTTGGCTTATTCGGAAGAAAAAATTACTGTGCTTGTACCATTTGCAATTAATGAAAGAAAAACTTAAATGATACTGAAATTTTTGCAATATAAGTAAATTTTGGAAGTGCGAATTAGGCTCGTATTATAAAATGTCGCATGTTGCATAGCATTGATTTAATTGAAAATTTTGCTTCCAACAATTACAAAAAAAATATGTTGGAATATGTTTCGCTTCATAATGATTTTTCCTTCAATAATCAGAAATTTAGCAATTGCATTTTTTAGATGAAATTATTAGTTATGTAAATTTTTCTTTGAAAATAATGACACATCTTATGCATAGTATTGTACGTCTAAATTTTTGTTTATGCTGTTCTTAAATTTGAAAAATTGCTGATAATTATATTGAACAAGGTAAATCAATGCTTTTTAAACCTGTAATATTAGTTGCGTAATTCTGTATAATAAGACTATTAAAAGCTGCTAGATGACATTCAATTTTTTTGAAGTCTATCTGATGAACTTTCAATTTTGAGTAGAAATTCATTTTAATGATCAAATTTGAGATTTTCAGGGAAAAGTGTGTGACAGCAAATACACTTTGACATGAATACATTTATTAGTATTTTATTGATTAGCCAATAAAACACCAATCAAGGTATACATATGAAAGAGTGCTTTTAAGTTTGAAAACAAGCAATGAAAATTCATGCTAGCTGTCGTCCTTCATTTCTAACTTCTTGATTTAATTTGTGCTTAAACACTTCAGAGTTAGGATTTCTTAATAGTTAATAATGCATCTTGTGATGAGATGGCAAACAATAGCCATGAATTAATGAGAAATACTAAATGATGTTTTCCTGAAACCTCCAGAAATGTTACCAAAAAATTTGCGGAAAGCGAAAAAAAGTCTGAGCTGTGACATTAAGTTTCCCCTCCAACTATTTTTTTGTGTTTCTAACGTTAAAGCAGCAATAATAAGAGCAAACTATTACTATTACTTTTTTTCTTCCCATTTCTTCAGCATTTCCAGTTCTTTGCGTTTGTTCGGGAGAAATGTTCAAATGATTCGAAATATGCTTGATCATTGAATGATAACAAAGTTTAAGAAACAATGAAATTGCTTAAAATATTTAGAGACGATTTTATTGAAAATCATGAAATTACATTCTTAAAATGTTGAAAATATTTCATTCTGAAAATAAAAGAGAGAGTTTTCATGGCATTCGTTGTGCTTAGGTACTTTCTTGGCCTAATTTACTGGTTCTTTTTGCAAAGAACTGGAGCAAAGTAAATGAAAACGTTCGGGAAGATCAGTCAAAATCAGTCCACAAATATTTGTTTCAAAACCCCGCACATCGTTCATGATGAATAATGCTTTAGGCATTGAAACATATTAATTTACCAGGATTTACCAATACTCAAAGCTCTATCATAATAGCTCCTTTTTTTGAACCTCTATTTAATTTGAAAAAGTAAGAAAGAAAAACTTTTGCTAAGATACTTCTAAATTTGATAACCAAGAATGGGAATGAAATTGATTACTGTCGATGATCAATTTTTTAAAATTATAGGATTCTTAAGTTGTGTTTAATTATGAAGAATATCAAATTTAATTTAATGATGCAAAAAATAAATTAAACGATGTAAAATTTTAGCTACAAATTATTCAAATTCAATCTGCATAAATACGTATATCCGATCTCAATTGTTTGCTTAAATTTAAAATCATCGAACGGATAATCCAATTTTTGCATACATGGGAAAACGAAAAATATATTAATTGTCCTATCCAAAATTATGGGCAGGATAATTATATTGAAATAATATGAAGTGCGCGGAAAGACAAAGATATGAAAAGAAAACTCACCTGGTACCAAATTAAATGGTTTTTTGTTATTCCGAATACTGCGGTTCTCTTGGTTAATATCAGAATGTTGGCGCTGATAATAACGATGCCATTTATCCTCAGACATTGTGCTAACTTTCTGTGACTGAGATAACCAGAAAGCGTCAACCATTCAGATTATTGATTCCTGAAATGCATGTGAAAAGAATTGTTAACTTCGCCTATTTGCGATGATTTTCTCACGAAATATTTAAATTGTTTCAAAACTAACAACAAAATGCTGCAAATTTGCTCTGAAATTGTGAAAATGATAGTTTGAAATTCGCAAGAATGAAATAAAAATCTGAAGAACGAAAAATGAGCAAAATGGCTGAAAAATGTAAATTTTCTAGAATAAAAATAGCCCATTACTTACACAGCTAAGAGTTTATTAACATTTCAAAAGAGAAACAAAAACATAAACGAAGAAATGACGAATTGTCGAAAGCAAACTTTGAGTTTAAAAGAAAGAAAACAGAATGCTCCAAATATCTTAATTTACATCAAATTAAACGAGTTTGACACAATTCAAAATGCATCTTTTATTTGTTTTAATTTATGTCCACTTTAACATTACTTGCTAGCAATCAGAAGAGATAAAATCGCTTTATTTTCATAAAAGCAATTGGATAAATCCAAATGAATTAAAATAAAAGTACTTGATAGGTTTTTACGAATGTTTCATATTTCAGCTGAAACATTATTTCGGACCCTGAACAGATTAGCCTGATATTGCAACTATTTCATGAATGTTTCTTTCTGAATAATTAAATGTTTCGTGACTTCTGGACATCAATTATTAATCGAATACAGAAATTGCTATAATCGAAGTACAAAGTACTGTTTTAAAAAAAAAGAAAATTCACCAAAAAGCTTATTTAAAGGATTTTAATAAAAATAATAATGCAAAAAATATTTTCAAATTTACAATATACAATAACAGCTTGAGATAAAGTGCATAGAAAAATTCTATGAAAGGATAAGTTGGGGACTGAATAGATATTAGAAGAAACAAATGGTACTGGAATTAAATATCCACTGGAATACATCAAGTAAGAAATATGTTAATTGTTTTAGATTGACAACTTCATAGGTACAGTGAGTGAAATGAATAAAATAGAAAATTTCTGCTTTGAAACTGCAATTTGACTTTTATTTAACTTTTTTATAACTTAAAGGGATTAAAAATTAGGATAAAATGGAAAAGGGAAATGAAATGAAGAAATGTATTTTGTCTTTGTGCACTGAATGCTTTCCAGCAAGACTTAGTACGCTTTTTGCTAAAAAATCTGGAGAGGAGCAGCATAAAAATTTTAGTACGAAACGGTTAAATAAAAATTAAACAATTGGCCAATCTGTTTTAAAATCAAAAATTTAACTCAGTGACGTATGAAAATTATTCTTAGCCTCAGTCCAGACAATAAATTTTGCACTGAAGTTTCAAGTTTTGTTTTCTAAAATTTTTCAATATTTATGAACCATTTACGTTATCTTTTGCAATTTGCTCTTCTGTCATTCAAAATTTGTCAAAATAATTTAAATTTCACTTAAATCACTTCTATCTCTTAACAATTTAGTCAATTAATTGAATCTAATGATCAGATTAAGATTGTTGAGCGGCCTAGTCAAAACATCGTCTTGCAAAGTGCGGCCCTCTGTTATTTGGTATCTTGCTATTTCTTAATTACTTTTTTCTATTTGATACGATGAATTAAGTGGAATATTATCTTGGATATCTGCAACTACACTGTGACCGACTTTGTGCTTGGTATTGATCTGATTCAATTACTTTAAATGATTGTGAGTGATCGGGATCATCCGATGTTCCATAATAGAGAAATCAATAATTAAATGATTTATATTACGACTGCTTCACTTTTTTAAATTTTATCTTGATCAAGGACAGTTTTATTTGAAATTACTATTTAACACTGTCAGTTCATCTTTCTCATCCACTGGTTGCGAAAATCGAGAATTACATTATCATTTGGGTAAAATTAATAGAATATATCTAGTGAAAGCCACAAAGCCATAATTATTTAGGGATGCACTTTAACAAAAGTAAATTTTGTCAAAGTTTGCCATCACTGTGAGATGAAATTTAATATTTCACTATTTGTCAAATTTATTAAAATCGAATTTCAACCAATGACTTGTTAACAAGAATCAGTTAAAATAAAACAGTTTTTTCCATGAAATTTGTTTTGAAAAGAATAATAAGTGAACCGATTACATTTGCAAGTGTTAACCATGTAATCTGTAGAAAAAGTTTTCATTAAGCATGAAAAAAAAATCAAAATCAATTTAAACTAGTGAGAATGATTACCATGGCAACATTTGGTAGAACAAGCATCTTCAATAGCTATTTCATTTTGGCCAAGTAATCAATAATTTGGATTTCAATTTTTTCTGATTATTCTTTCCAGAGCAGGACTATATGATATTTGTATACTTAAGCAAAAAGGTTCCACTTTGATCTTTTAATTTTTTACTAAAAAAACTTAAAAAAGTAATCGCATTTCATCAACTTTTGCCGAATAAATTACCAAAATTGACATCTTCCACGCCTTACGGTTGCACTTCATAAAGATATTTTCGTGTGAAAGAGTTTGTTACAGATTAAGTAATGGAATTTTGTATGAAACCAATATGAAATTAAAAAAAATATTTCAGATTTTTAATAATAAAATTTTGATTAGATTTCCAAAATATTTACGTCATAATATTTCAGATTTCAGTTCCAAATAGCACTAAATTATATTGTGTATCATGGATGAAAACCTCGGGATATATTGCAACCGGTGGAGATCAGGGACTATTAAAAATTCTCAAATTACCAGCAAGTTTGCTTTATTAATGTTTCATTTGCAGTTTGTTTTCTTTTAATTTCTTTTGAAAATTTCTAAGAAAATGCAAGTACTGAAGTTTTCAATTTGAATGAGAAAAAATAGCAAATACAATCGTTATAAATACTTTACATTTCATAAAATATCCAATATCTTTTTAACTTCGTTTTGTATAAAAAAAAAAAATAATTCAGCCATTAAAATTTTCTTGTTTTTTATTCATTTTTTTAATTGTAAACAAATTGTTTAATTACTGGTATACAGATAGCTAAGATAAATTTGCAGAGAGCAACAATGCATCAGCGACAGCAACATCGACCAGTTTATCAATGAACCAAAATTTAGATGGACATTCGAACATTGTTCATACAGCAGAATGGAATGAATACTGTCAAAAGTTGACAACATGTGACAGTAATGGCTTGATAATTGTTTGGTTGACCCAAAGTGATAGTTGGTATGAAGAAATGATTAATAAGAGGAATAATTCCGCTGCAGTCGGGATGGCATGGAGTCACAATGGCAGTAAAATTGCTATCGCTTATGAGGATGGTTTGTTGAAACTTTTTATTAAAATTAATTACTTTCATTTAACTTTAAGCTGTAATTAGAGAATTACGGTTTAAATAATTGTCTCGGTTTTCAAAACAGGTGATACCTGTCTAACTGCAAGCTATTTTAGATGAGAAGGAAGGATATAAGTTGAGAGATCTGATCCAGATAAGTTGATAGAGTTGACAAATGATCTTGAGAACATAAAATGACGCATATAAGAAACGAACAGAGAAGTGGGAATGTACAGGATACACGTGGGAATACATGGGAATATACGGGAATAGTGACTTGTCTAGTGAAATCAACAAATTTTCATTTTTTTCGAAAGAGAAAATCGAAGAAATTTTTTCCTAACGAACTGAGTGGATCTATTACTTTGAAAGATCTATTATTCTTTAAAAAAAAAATAGCAAAAATTTAAATTGAAATAAAGAACACATGTTAAATAAAAAATAAATTGAAATCCTTTGTTCATTTAACCAATTTGCAATTTCATAAAATTATTCAGTTTTAGAAAAATTTCAAATCATAACTGATGTCATTTTCTATCTTCCAGGACAAGCAATTGTTGGTTCGGTTGACGGAAATTGTTTGTGGAACAAAAATGTTGCCAATAATTTGGTTGCATTATGTGTAAATCTTTTTCTGCAGTTTAACTCAAAAAAAATGATAAAAAATATAGTTTAATAAATTTTAATATCTGTGATAATTTTAAAAAAGCGAAAAAAAGCATAAAAAGATTACTTTTAAAATGCATTTAGTATTATTAATCCAAATTAGTTGTACCATACATTGATATTAAGTCTGAAAGCTTAAATTTGAATGATGAATTCAATTTACTTTCAAGAAATTTTTCTATATTTTCAAATTATTTTGAGGCGTTCTTTTTTTAAATCGTTGTAAAATTCAGAAAATTTCAGTGGTCAGGTGATTCGTCGTTGATACTGTTTGGATTGATGGACGGTGAAATACAGGCGTACGATGCGACAGGTGGATTTGTGTGTAAATTGCACATGGCTTGCATCGAAAATGTTGAGTTAGAAACAGCCTTAAATAGTAAGCTACTGTTTATTTTCAACCAGTTGAGGATTCCTTCAATTATAAGCTTATTTTCTCAGTCCATCATCGATTAAATAATCAAAATTAGATGAGATTGTAAGTCAAAATTTCATTTCAGAAGATTTGCGCCGTATCACAATCGTTTCTATGGAATGGTTTACTCCACTATCTCAACTAAATGAATATTCAAGCAGTTGTCAGGCTGGTTTTGGCTAATTTAACAATTAATTTAATTTTTTTTTTAAATCTATAAATTTCGAAATGAAAATGACAAAGAACAATTGCAAAGCATTTTGAACACTACACTACTTCTTCTTTCTTTTTTGTAACAATTCTAATAATATGCTGGTTTAAACATCATTAGATTTGTTAACTGCTGAATTTCCGGCATCACGACGATGTTATATTCCGGATGATCGACCACGATTTCTTGTGGCATATAATCATGGTATTGTACAGTTGATGAGACATGAAAATGATTCAAGTTAGTATTTTATACAGATCCAATTATTAAATTACCAAATATGATTCCTAATATTTATTATTAACTTACGCAGATCCGGTTATTATCAAACTACCGAATATGATTCTTAGCAAAGCTCGTTGGTCACCGAATGGCTCAATGCTTGCAATTTGTGGCTCACGAACAGATTCAAAAGATGAGAAATGTGTGATACATTTTGCTACTGCTTACGGCGAGGTTAAATAATTTTGTCAGTCCATATGCATATATTTTATTTTTGGTGATTTCGATTGATTGCAGATCTAGAGTTTAATGATTTAGTGATTTCAATGTATCTTGATTATCTTATCAACTTACTTTAAAAAATTTTTTGCTTTAAAATATCTTTTTGATGGAATTATTATCTGACAGCAAAAAGAAGCAAGAGAAAAATTTTTAAAAACTATTTTGAAAAATTCTTGCTTTTTGGTATTTTCTTACTCTGCTCCAATAACAGATATTTCGAGATATTTTTCAAATTTTAGCCTTTAAGAAATTTGCCAATACCAGGAAGAACAATTGCTGATATATCTTGGGAGGGCGATGGTTTACGACTTTGTGCGGCAGTTGATAGCCATTTATTTTTTGCTAATATTCGACCAGATTATAAAGTAAGCACTGCATATATTCCTGTTAAAATGCTATATATTCTTAAGAGAAATTTAAGACAACTAAAAATTATCGAAAACGAAGTAATAAAATTCGTTTTGTGACATTCTACAGTTTATCATATTTCACAGAAATAATCATAGCATAATGTAATCTGGCTTACGTCAAACATTTTACAGTATAATTATATCAGTTTTTACGACAGCAATATTTCTTGATCTCTTTCAAAATACTACCAGCGAGGAATTGTAATAATCGTTCCACAATATAGTAATTTCTGAACAGCTTTAAAAATTTTATTTTTCAGTGGGCTTATTGCGGCCAAACGGTGATTTATTCGTACGAAAGGATGGATAGCAAAGAGCACTGCGTGGTGTTTTTTCAAACAAAACTTGACGAAGCCTATTTGCAATGCGTTAAACCGATAGTTGCATTGGCTGCTTCCAAAGAATATTGCATTTTGATAACACGTGTGGAGCACCAAATTGGCCGGGTTTCTAATCTGCCATTGCTATTATTAACATCACTTATCTTTAATCTGTTACAATTCACAATTTTTAACTCAGCCTTAACCACTCAATTTGGACCGCCTCATGAATTTCATCTGTAAAATGTTATAAGATACAAGATGCTTAAATAAATATTTTTAGATGGTTACTAAAATAAAAGTATTTATTTTTCAGTATCTGTTACAAATTTGTAATGGTATCGGGACAACAATCGATTCCAAATATATCAATCTAGAGCCAAGGCATGTAGTGATGAACGATACTGAAGTTGTGATTGCAAACAATTTATCATTTACCATTTGGCAGTTCAATATTCCGTGTGCTACAATTCGAGAATTCGATCTCAGTGCTGATTTAATTTCAAGTGATCAGAAGTAAATATTCACTTTTCATTTTTTGAGTCAACTGAAGTCAAATCTCTCGATAATTTAGCAATTATGTTGCCGGATATTCAACGCTGGTATTTTTCTAATATTCATGTCATTGCTATTTCAAATAGATTTTGAAATACTAATGAAATTCCAGGCTGTATTATGTCGACGAAAATGATGAAATTGATGCAACTTCATCGAATAGTGTGCGAGGACGATCTCAAGTATTGATGTTTTTTACTTTGAATAATAAAACATTCAGTTATATCGCATTTCATCACATATCGCAGTAATATTTCATCAATAGCACATACCATTTCTCATTTAGCCAAGAAACGCTAAGTTATTTAGAATTAGGCATAGATGTTCGTTAAATACGCGTTTACTTGTCTTGTCCAAAATATACTTGTCCAAAAATCTGTCCACGTGATCGTTGCTAAAGATTTATTTCAGCGACAAGACGATGAAATAAGTGCAATGGCAGTCTCGAAAGTGTTCATTCTCATTGTAAGTTTTTGAATTCAAATTTCTCTTCAACCATATTCTTGGAAATGTTTCAAAAATTGATTCTATTTAACATGCACAGATTCTCTATTCTTAATAAATTTTCCAATTTTTTCATGCATTTAGAAACAATTTCCCCTATATTTTTTACGAACAGAGTATTTTTTCACCCAATTACAAAAATTTAATGATTATAAGTAATAAAATTGATCCGAGATCATGCATGCTAATAACATTGCAATGGGTTTTTGCTTCTAGATGAATAAAATATACTAACAATAGTACTTGAGGATGGAGAGAAAAAAGAGAAATAATTACAGTCTCGAAATTCTGGAATGGCTAATTATTATTCATTACCAGAAGTAAAATTGCAATCAACTCTTAACTTGGGTTGTCGAGCGGAAAAATTGGAATTGAACTGTAATGGAACACGTATAGCTGCACTCACTGCTAAAGGATTAAAGCTATTCGAATTAAATGATAATAACACAGTATCATTGTATTTTGAACGAAGCGATGTTTGGAATATTAAATGGGATTCGGTAATCATATCATTTTAAAATTAATTTTTTTATTGCATCCAGTATTTGGGGAGAGGGAAAAAAGAGATAGGAAATTCTTAAGCATGTATTCAATGATCCATTTTTCATATGCTCAACAGTTGGAAGAGTAAGTAAAGGAAGAATTTCAGAAATGAAATTTAGGCACAGCTAAGTGACTTGAACTAGACTAAACATAGATTTTTATTCATGCATTCGCATTCTTTTGTTATTCCATCATGTTTTTTTGTCCACTGAAAGAAAAAGCGAGAACAGTTGAATGGGTATGTATAAATCAATTTGCATTAAGTAAATATAAAAAATGCTGATTTCGAGTATAAAATGAATAAGCATTAGATTGTCAGAATTTCCATCAGTATCAATTATTTCAGGAAAAAGATGATACGATAGCGATGATGGAAAAAACAAGATTGTATGTTGTGAGAAATAAAGAAACTGAAGAACCGATTGTTAACAACGGTTATATTTGCTCTTTTAAAAATCTCATCGTTCGTACCGTACTCCTGGATGAACTGATGAAAAACCCTGAAACACCACATAAATCATTTATAATCGATGTCGAAGTTAAGGTGACTTAATAATTAACTTTCATTTATGTTCTATGAAATAAATTACTAATGCTGTGTAACTATTTATCTTTTCATTTTGGATATAAATAAATACGCCCATCAAGAATTTGAAAAAAATTACTTTTTCTGGATTTTGTTTCTAGTTGCTTCGAAATGTGAAAAATCTTCTAAAGACGATGAAAATTAACGAAGCAACAGCATTTATCGAAAAGAACAGCCATCCCAAATTATGGTCGTTACTAGCTGAGATAGCGTTAAATCGTCTGGATACAGTTGTTGCAGAACATGCATTTGTGATGTTGAAGGATTATGCCGGAATACAACTTATCAAGCGTATTGGTGCATTACAAGTACGTCATATTACTAACTGACAATTTGATTTATTTTATTCACCAATTGATCTATTCATTCTGTTTTGTCCGTCTTTGATATTATCATTTGTCATTTTAATTACTCTGAAAAAAATCCACTAAGAAATTTCGTTATCCTCGCACAAATATTTCAGCATGATGGATTCAAAAAAGCGGAAGTAGCAACATTTTATGGACGCATCGATGAGGCAGAAAAAATTTACATGGAAAATGATCGGCGTGATTTAGCAATTGAACTTCGGGAAAAAATGAACGATTGGTTTCGAATTGTAGAAATTTTGCAAAAAAGTAGACAACCAGGTGATGATGAGCTGCTGAAGAAGGCATGGAATAATGTTGGTGATTATTATGCTGAACGACAGAAGTGGTGAGATGTTAGCAATGATTAGATCCAGCATATCGTATTGTAATGTGTGATGACATGCGATAATCTAATTTAGAGATTTTTGCCATTATTTTAAGCCAGTAATATTTAATATTGTTAATAAGTTTTGCATCTTATCACTGTGCTAATGTGTTACTTAAATCTAATGAAGTGATATAGAGAGAGGAATATAACAGCTGGTACGATAATAAAATAATACAAATTTTATTTACTGCTAAATTTAAAAAAAAAAAAAAAAAGAAAGCTCATTTCAGGAAACAAGCAGAGAGTTATTATGAAAGAGGAGAAAATCATGAACAATTGATTCGATGTTATCTGATGGATGATAATTATGATAAATTGGAGATGTTGGCAAAACGCTTACCCGATGGAGATAAGCTTATCGCGGTAAATCTTTAGGATTCTAAGTTTCAATCTCTTGCTTCCAACAACCAACTATTTCACTTTATGTGTTTGTGACTGATTCAATATGAATTAATAGCTGATAATTTTTCATTTAGTAATCTTCAGAACAATGTTCATTATATTTCCTTATATGGGACCAAAAAAAAATTACAAAAGAAATTACTTTTTCTTTTGCAAGGAAAATGACAGATTAATGAATTAATAAATTGTAATTAAAATATAAATAAGAAAAAGAAATTTTTGGATACTTTATGTGTCCACTTAACTAATTTTTTGTTGTTTGCATTGCCATGACATTATTGATTATGTAAATTTAAGGAAATTGGTGAAATTTTCGTCAATGCTGGTTTATGTGAACAAGCTGTGCAATGTTTCGTACGGGTATTCCAAAATAATTTTTTTTGCATGCTTATTTCTTATTATTTGAAGCCAACATAACAAATTTTTATAAGATAAAAAGAATTTGAATGCAATTCTGACTTCTTTTTTACACTTTCGAAATCTATCTGGATTATTCAGGAAGACACGAGTGCTGTATCGATAATATTTTGATTCCTGTAATTGATTAGTAAAAGTGTAAAAATAAAACGAGACTGTTATGCAATTATCTAGAATGACAATCATTCTTCGAATGTAACAGCTTTTATGCAGAAGTGTCACGGTGAAATATTTTATCAGTGATCCATCATACTATTTGAAAAACGATTATATAATGGATATATTTTGGTCAATATTTAGTGTGCTATGCTAAACGAAGCATTAGACGCTTGCATACAGTTAAATCAATGGGAACAAGCGGTCCAGCTGTCTAAGACGTATAATCTTCGTGATGTCCACTTATTGCTTAGCCGGTATGCTGAGCAGTTAACAGGTTTTAACAGTTATTTCAGGATCGAATTTTATTACTTTTCATTACGTCTCTTCTACATTTGCTATTTCGTACAACATTGATAAATGAATGACATTACTTATGTATCTCACAAAATATACAGGAAATTTTGCTAAGAATTATTTAAGTTGCGGTATATAACAACGAATGCAAATGATCGGAAGTCAATCAATTTTGTTATGCCTCAATATTGTGTCTTTTAAACTATCAAAATAGAAAAATTTTTAAATATGGGTATTTTAAACAAATGTCAAGAAAAATCATACACAATAGGATGGGTGAACCAATTAAGGAAGTGAAAATTGTTGTGTTGCAGGAAGCAATGAGAAAACCTTAGCAGCTGTACAACTTTACAGAAGAGCCGGCAAATATTTGGAAGCAGCTCGCATTATTTTTGATGTAAGTCATCTTTCACTTTAAACTATTACTATTTCTGATCAATTGTATAATTATTTTTGATTTTGCATCTGAAAGTAAGGAGACTAACATATTGCATTATTTATCTTGAAACTTACCTTTACAAAATATATCAAAAATCTTTGCAAGATTTTACCAGATAAAATATCGGAATCTTTAAATGGAATAGCATATCAAATGATTCTTCCATCAGAAAATGCAATTTCTTTGCCTAAGTAGTTTAGATTCAATGTCTTGAATATCTATTTCTTTTTTGCAAAGAATAGAAATCTGTTTATTATTTATATTTTCAGATTGCAAATAATGAACGTTTAAAGCAAGCTGAAGTTTTACGCTTAAAAAAACTTTACGTAATGGGCGCTCTTCTTGTTGAACAGTATCATGAACAAAGAAAATTGGAAATTGCCAAAGAATCAACAAACAAATCCGATGTTAGGCTTCCTTCCTTTTAAAAAGGCTTTTAAAAATTCTTCCATGCAAGATAATCTGATATTTATAAAGCAAATGTTATATTCCAATAATTTACTCTCTTTTTCCAGGTCTGAAACTTCTCTTCTCTTACCAGTCTAAAACTACTTTTTAAGTTGGAATTTGTATAAAACGTAAATTTTTACTGTGTTTTCTATATCATCACTGTAAAATTTCAAAAAAAAAAAAAAAAAAAAAAAAAAAAAAAAAATAAAAAAAAAAAAAAAAAA